>JAOBRD020328207.1:0-21246 GCA_027575215.2 Hydrozoanthus sils | reverse complement strand
AACATGAGCGGTGGAGGGAAATGGCGGGGGGGGGGCCTTCCCCCATCAATAATTTGGTCGGGGGGGCAGGCCCCCGCAATAATTTTCTGGCTAACAACAGCAACTTTTGAAAAGGAATTTCAGTTTTATAACGAACTATTACAGTGTTAATTGTGCCCCCAAAACGATTCTTTGCTTCCGCCGCTAATGTTAAAAATTGCATGCATATTCAAAACAGGATGAATGCTACAAAGGTCCTTAATTAAATATTACATAAGCATTAAAGCGCACGGCCAAAGGAGGTTTTTCTAGTGTTTGACATACAAACTCTAGTTTGTTGTTACTGCGTGTCTGCGTTAGATCAGGGTTGAGCACAAAACTTAAGGTAAGTTGTGGAAACCATAACTGTGATTTAAAATACAGAGATTTCTTACAAAACGTTAAAAAAAGACTTCTTTAGATCTTTTTACACCAAGTCCGGGGGCTTTCAAGAGTTTGAACGTTTACCAATTTACTTCCGAAGCGAATCTACATGCGAGCAAAAGCTGATCCTCGCTTTGACTATACGAAAAAGTTTGCTTTGAAAGACAGGAGTTTTTGTATAAGATTTTATGAAGCGGTTTCCATTTGACGATGATTTGTGTTTAATGTTTAATGGTTATGAAAAGTTTGTAAATACGGCGACAAACTGAACAAACCAATTGTCAATTAATCCGTGTGAATTTTAGTTTATTTTGGTAGTCTGTGGTTGAACTACCGCGCTTTAGTATTTCGTCAATTGTACAAAAACGAAACATTGAAATGCAGTTGCTTTTTGCAACTGGCATGGCTTCTTTTTGTTTTTCCCAGGAAAACTTTTAAACAGCTGTCTGACTGCGCGTGATTTGTAATTGATTAACAATGTTTTTAATCCCGTGCTGTTCTAAAATTTTATTTTGCAAAGCCGATTAGACGGTAAAGCACGACTGCAAACGGTAAGTACAATTTTGTTTAACTTAGAGAAGCCAGAGCGTTTTAACTTGCGAATTTCCTTTGAAAACCATTTTGAAACTATATCTTTCAAAAAAGTATAAAAGCTTGTTTTGAATTTTTGATAGAGATGCATGGCCCGCCAAATTGTGAAACCACAGGAAAACTAGGATTCAGCTGTAGCGATAGAAAAGTCAACTTATCAAAGACCGATAACTGGCAGTACTTCAGACACTGAGAACTAGCTTTTAGTAAAAAAAGCTGTACAGTAAAGTGGGTCGGACGTTTTGCTCAATGACCGGTCGCTCGATTCATCAGCACCTTAATTCTTAAAACTTCCGGACATCGAATGAGATTATAATCTAACAACTTTTTAGTTGATCGCAAATCTTCGGCTAGTTAGATCTCAAAAAGTTGCTTTTGAAAAACTACAAACTTGTACATGTATAGTGGTTTCTGCTAGCTATAGATGACGCAGGAACACTTCAATGAGCCGACTATCCAAATTTGATTTTGTGTACCTAAGCTCTAAACAATATAGTGGCTAGTTTGTAAGAATAAAAAAACTGAAAACAAAATTTTTCCTCGCCTTGATTAGTTTTTTCCCCTTCTTCTTTTTTGTTTTTGAGTTTCAAAAACATCTCCTCCGTTATCAGTTTTGAGTAATTAAAAGATAACAAATCTATGCAATACGCTTAATATTGATTATAAATACAAAAGGCGGGCCCTTCTAGTATATTTTACATGAGATTAAAGTAACGAGCAATCGAGACTTTTAACGGAGCTGGGTAAAACGGTGTTTGATAGATTCGAAACGGATGCGATTCGAACTGGAAAAATCTTTAGATTCAGTCTTCTTTACAAGTAAGAAACTTGCAAACAACAAAAGCCGAACATGACTGCGTCCGTGTGTCTGCGTGGCTTCCTTACAGCCGGAATATTATATTATTAATATTCATATTTTTTTTCGCTTCTGTACAAATTAAACTACACTCTTTGTTTTATATAAGAATATTGTGTTTTGGACCGAGGCTGGATATTCCTATTTTCTGGCTGATTTTAGGCTGAAAATATTCTTACGAATATTCTTAGTTTCGGGAGAAAAGTTTTGTTTATACAATTTGTGCAGCATTGTATTTGTTACTTGTTCTGTCGGCTGAACTGTCATTGCCACTGGCGCGTGGATTGGTCATGAATTCTATGGACATGCAATACAGTGTGCTTATGTCTGTGCATGGCTGATTCTCTTTTGTTTGCTTTTGTTAGCTTTACCATTTGGGATAATAAAGTACAATTGCAATACATTTAATCAGCAGTGCTGTTTTTTTTCAAACACACGCAAAATTGTGTTCTTAACAAAAGCTGATACTCTCAAAATTTGACCAATTTTAGTCTCGATATTCTTATAAAGTATATTCTTGTATAGAGAGTAATTTAATTAACAAATTAGAGATTTCAAGAACTACATGGCACAGAAGGTTATCAACGAGTTTCTCTATTTTGATCAGTTCATATGATTGCAACTTAATAATTATTTTATCAAATATAGTTTACTACCCGACCAAATAACAGGTTCTTGTGTTCAAATTAAGAAAACAGCTATCTCAAGCTATCAGAGAAAAACTAAGTAAATCATGCTTTCACACGCTTGTTCACAAGTCTCGCCGAGGCCTTTTCAGTCGAGTCTATGACTGGTTCAGTTTCTTGAGGAATACATTTTCATCATCGACCTCTCATATCAGTAAACTAAATTGGTAAAGAAAAAGCTAAACCTTTAAAAAAATGTAGCTGATCAAATTTCAATGAAGCTGACAATCGATTCTCGGATTTTGGTTCAACTTACTCCATTACAAGAAAAGGTGCGAAAGACAAGAACTCTTCAATTTCAAAAGCTCCGTCAACAAATATTATTCAACGAAATATACAGCAAAAACAGCGTAAGTTCGAAAAGTACATATTCGCAGTACACAAGTCTTCATTTGTGTTTGTACTTTGAACATTCACACGAGTATAAACGGCCATCAAATGCATATGTAGTTTAATCGTTTCAAAGAAAAAAAACACAAGTACAATTCGGCGGCTAGAGGTTGGCGTAGTGTAAAAACAAAGTTAGCGAGCTCTTGACAAAATTTAAGTGTATATATCACTATCATGGAACCTTGGTCTGTTAGAAAGGTGTTTAAAAAAGAAGAAAAACGTCGTTTATCTCTTAAAAAGAACTCTTTTGATCGCCGAGATATTAAGTTTTGCAAGAATGCAAATACCAAAGTTGTGACGTCAAAGTCGGGAATCCAATGGGACAAATTACAAAACAATCATTGTTTCTTGAAATACCATATCAATTTTCCTGAAGCTTTGCACTATAACACAAACACGTGTTATAGAGGTAAGCAGGTGTTTCGTAATTCCGACTTTGACGTCACAACTTTGGTAATTTGCATATTTGAAAAACCTTAATATCTCGGCAACCAAAAGAGTTATTTTAATGAAATAAACGACATTTTTTTTCTTTTTCAAAAACCATTCTAACAGACCAAGGTTCCGTGATAGAGATGTCATTTTTTTTATCCTGGGACGTTATATTGGTAGTTAACGTTATGTATACAAAAAGGACATGAAGAACGGGAAAAACTGGCACTGTTGTCAAGAAATGACAAGAAATGTTCTTTTTAAGGCGGATGCTTATATAAAACTAATTAAGAAGGGACATACGAGAAGATTCAACATCGTTTTCATCAAATATTTCGGCCGTACTCCAGTGAAGATGGTCGCCGTGGAGTGCAGTATACTGAAAATGAACGCCGGAGTGCGGCCGAAATATTTAATAAAAACGATGTAACAAAGTATTTACCACAATTCATACTTTAAATTCGCTTTAAAAGCCTTTATTATTGATTTTCAATGGTAAATGGAAATTATGCTGCGTTGAACTGGTCGTATTCAGTTTACTCAACTATAATTACCGACCAAAATTATATTTCGATAAAAACATCTTTGGCAAAAGCAAATGACAGATGGGATTACATACGGCTTTCTTTTGATGGAAAATCTTTTATCAATTGGCGCCGTTTGTCTGACGTGAAAGAGTGCGAACGCAAACATGATTTCCCCACGTAACACAATTAGTATAGTAACTAAGATTGATAAAAATCACAAGGTTCCTACAAAATGCTTTTAAGAATTAAATTATGTTTACATGAAATCGACTATATCTTATGATATATGAATAGGAGTGGTTTTAAGAACAATTGAATACAGTTGCGCGAAAACCAGAAAGTCTTGAAGCAGAATATATGTAAGATCGAGAACCAAGCAAGAATAAAAATGCGGTAGCGATCCTTGAACAAAAGTAGAGTTACATCTTCGACAGAGCTAACCCCCATCCGACAAAGATGTTAAGTCTTCTCGTATGTCTCTTCGTAGTCAAATTATATGCCCGTGTCAAAACTTTCAAAAACTAATTATGTTCGCCTTGCTCGGAGTGACTCTATTGTTTTGATGGTTTTACTAGTAAATATATATCGTCAGTGCCGCCACTCGCCCTTATACTGATTAATATAGTAGTCCTCGCTAATTAATCAAATGCAGTTAGCCAGTGCCTTTTGTTCAGTTTGAAGATAATCTATACATACTGAAAAAGAATAAGAACGAGCTTGATAAAATAAGTGACCTGAAAATTTGACGAAATAAGTCGCTGCATATACATACTGAAGAAAGTAATTTCAAATACAGAAAACCATTTTGTCTGGCTTGAATTTGAAGCTAATAAGCGGAGATTGTTTTTTCCAATGCATGTTCCATTCTATTTCGGAACGGTTAAAATTAATATGGAATGGAACTAAACTACCGTTTGTTTTCATAAGGAGACGACCCAGTTTTCAGTTTCAAGTCATGCAGTAGGTCAGTATAAACCTTAACCTATAATCTGTGTGTTTTGTTTCAAATTTTAAGCAACGTAACCACTTTTTGTTGGTGTTGCAATTCTGAAGTGATAGATGTTTCATTGAGAACAAACTCGTTCATCAAAATACCATGGATCGAAGCTTAGCAGATTAGGAGTTTTGCAGCAGATTTCTAAAAATTGAAAATTTGCCCGCAAACCTTTGACTTAGTCATAATTTGAAAACGTACATTTTAAAAATGAAGAACCATTTCAAAACCCATAAGGGATTTTGACATTTTTTTCACCGCTATTCCTCGTTTAGTGAGATCTATCCACAGATAACAAAATATTTTCTGTCACAAACATTTTAATTTAAGCCCTTTATAGAATCGTCTACCTGTCTTTCTTACCAATCATCTAACTGGTTTTCTATACTTAGTTTTCCGAACTCGATCTGCAGCTCCCTAATATTAAACCAGCCTATCGTCCTGTCTACCTACCTAATAATAAAATATCAGTTATGTAAAATTATAACGTCTTTCTAGTTACGTACAATAGTACATGATTATCTATTTGCCTATCTACTTGGGAACTTATCAATTCAAGAACTACTATATAGAAGCAAACTACTTTCAACCCAAAGTAATATATGATGAATAAATTATCGCCGCCGTGAGATGATAGGAAAAGCTGACGTTTCAGGCGTTAGCCCTTCGTCTGAGCATAAAAAAAAACGTTATAATTTTACATTTAGGTAGACAGGATGAGGTGCTCAGACGAAGGGATAACACTCGAAACGTCAGCTCTTCCCATTATCTCACGGCGAAGATAATTATTTATCATATATTACTTCAAGTTTGTATTACTCGCCGACGCATTCAATAGTTTTTTTAAAAACTGTATATCTATATTTTCAACCCAACTTTTCTAAACGTTTAGCAACAGCCGAATTATCTAATTTCTTTCTTATTAGGGACGGACCAGTTGATTTCGTAGGGGGTGGGCGTTGGAAGAATGATTTGTCTGTAAATTTTTTATTTTCAGTCAAGCCTCAAAAAAAATTGCCAGTTTTCATACATTCTCTTTGTAGGATTTCGGCATGCAATTTCTTTTTTTCTGTCTGGGTGGCCCTGCAACTTTTTTTTATAAATTCTTCCATAGCTAGCTATCCATCTAATTATATGAGTGTGTTTACCTAGCTGTTTGATTCTAAACATACTGACCGACCAAAAACGTACCAAACTACAGATACCTCCTCCGGCCGCCCTTCATAGTGACTTAGGTTCATCTGCTGATAAATTTCAGAGCTACCTTGTCCAATATCTACTAACCAAACTTGAGTTACTCATAATGGTTCCTATTATCACTAATTTCAACAGGCGGCAACTTGGATGGAGAGAAATGGACGCTGTACAGGTGACAGAAGCCGTTCTATTGATGCTAGTTGGTGTCATAGCTTCAATTGGTAACTTGAGCTTGTTCTTAATTGTTGTTGCTGGACGAAGCGACCTTCACACAGTTTCTAACGCTTTCATGCTTAATCTCGCCTTTGCCGACCTCATCGTGTCACTCATCAACATGCCTGTCACGGCAGCAACGGTTCTCATTAATGAACAATGGTTTGGCCACAGCGCATGCGTGATTCTGGGTTATGCTAACATAATTTCTTTCATTGGCTCAGTTATGTCACTGGCGTTGATAGCCATCAATCGGTATTACTTTATTGTGCATTGGAAGTATTATGCAATGATAATGAACAAGACCAAAGCCTCCATAAGTATAATAACACTGTGGCTTATTACCCTACTCATTGCAATGCCGCCTCTTATTGGTTGGTCTAAGTACAGTTATATACCCGGCAAGTCCTATTGCTTTGTCTATTGGAAAGACGATGTATATTACATGTACTTTATGCTAATTATCTGCTTTTTTGGCCCGCTTATCACGATGATTTTCTGCTACACAAAAATACTAAAGTTTACGGGTGCAGCAAAGCGTAAGATTGCTACCCGTGGTGCCACGCAAGCCTATGTCAACGGCAACAAGCGTCACGCTTGGACGTTGAAGTCACGACTTTCTCCCGAGGAAGCAAAACTAACAAACACGTTTCTGATTGTTGTATCGGCGTTTATGATTTCATGGACTCCGTTTGCAATAACAATGTTTTTTGACGTTTATTCAGCAACGCCATTACCACGGGCCGTCGACATGGGATCTCTGTTGCTTGGCTACCTGAACTCAATGTATAATCCAATAATTTATGCAGTCCGTAATCGGCGTTTTAAAGAGGAGTATATCGCCCTGTTTTTCAAGTGCTTTCCCTGCCCAAGGAGATGGAGAGTGTCACAGCCAACCATGAACAAGCTTGACGCTACGAGTAGCACTGAAAATCCATGCGTAATTACTGCACGTTCAGACAAATATTCTCCACAAAGGATTCTGAACCTCAAAGAAAACGTGGAAAGTACAATTGTAGAAAGTAGGTAAACTTCACTTAGCGGCCTCGCAGAAGAAATTTAACCTGAGTAAACTAGCCCAAACCTTCTTCGCAGCGGAAAAGAATACAGTATACTGAGTTAAAGTGCATACCCAAGAAACGCATCGTCACGCATTTTCGTGCCATAATAGAACTGATTCACCGTTGTATAAATTTCATTTAAACATAAACTAAAACATTTAGCGCGCATTTTGTATGACGTGATCCTGCACGACCGGCCGTGCATCCGGACAATCGTAATACATTATATTAAGAACAATATATTTTTTGCTGCGCAAGTTCAACCATTCGGTTTTCAATGCACCTTACTTTAGAATAAATAAAATAATCTATTTTCAAAATATTAACAGAGAATTAACATCGATATGAATGAGACGATTCTATATATAAAAAAAGGTATGTTAAATACTCTAGCCCCAACCCTAAAACTATGATTGTACTAAAAAAAAACTTGTCTAATTAAAAAGAAAAGCTTTTACTAAAAGAAATATTAATTCATGGTTATCGTAAGTCTCATGAATGCTCTTAGGAGATTGGGAGAGCACTCGAATGCTTCTCCAGTGTTCTACAAACTTCCTGCATGCCATCCCATGACACGATTGGCACACGACTGAACCGTGAACTATTTCTTAATGTTAAATCAACCTAATCTTACATACAGCAAAAGATTCGATATTCAGTACCGTGTAATAAGCTTGAAACGATTGATAGAATACGCTCTTTACTACGCATCAACTTCCAATTGGCATGCACAACAGTTAACTAGTCAGATGTTTCGTCCATAAGTAGCTTCCCGTTCGGATTTCTGACGTATATAGTCGCGGAATTAATTATGACGTAACTATAAGTAGTTTAAATAAGAACCCCCATGTATAATGGACGATTTAGAGGCAAAAGACAGTCGAGTAAATAAACAAGCATTTTCAGTTGCAATATCTGGTTTGTGCTTTTATTCATATCAACAACTCTAGAGGACACGCTAATAAAGCGGTTAGCTTTTGATCACTTTGATATGCAAGAAGAAGTAAGCCCGTTTACAAGTTCGTACGATGCATATTTATTGCATGAGCAAACAGGGAGCGTTGGAGGTTATTTGCATCTTCTTTGTACCGTTTTTCCTTCAGCTTTTAGGAAGTAACAGGACAATACGCTAATCGAATCGGCTTAAGACCTTGGTGTTTTTATAGACTCATATGACGTACGATACTCACATTTCTCATTTGGTTTCTTCATGCTTATCGAAACTTGTCCAGATCAACCATGCCAATAATAGTTTTGATAGAGAAACTTATGAATTGATCATTACTTCCCTTGTATTTAGCAAAATGTTCTACTGCTCGTCATTTTGGTCGAGCACCTCATCCAAAAACACTCAAAAGCTTCATCTTATTCAGAACTTTGCCTGCAAAATCATTACTGGTGCTCGGAAATACAATCACGTGACGCCAGTGGCGTCCATCACGGCTTCCAGTCAGTAAAGTCAGAGACGCCGTCCTGGCTTATAAATGCGTTTTAACTCGTTAAACAATTTAGCACCTGACTACCTATGTACTAAGTTTAAAAAAAAATCTGCCGTTCACAGTCGTTCAACCCGAAATAATACCAAACTCCAAATCCAACTATTTAAAACTGCTAGCGGCCAGAGAACCTTTGCGTGTAGAGCAGTTTCCCTATGGAATGAATTAGATGACGACCTGAAAAACTCCAATTCCGTAAAATCTTTTAAAAACTTGCTAAAAAGCAACTTGCTTACATGATTGAACGTCTTTTAGATTAAATATAATCTTACAAGTTACTTAATAATCATTAATAAAAGTAAATATTATAAGTAATTATTTCAGGTCGTCATCTATTTTACTCCACAAACAGTGTCGATAATACTGATCTTATTAATCGATTTTAGTAGATTGAGATAATTTTTGATTACAATTATTTTTATTAGTTATTGTAATTAATCAGCTGTAAGGTTTTTTTAAGATATTATTTAGCGTTGTCAGATTTATCATTATTGTAAATCAATTCTGAAATTTCCTTGGGGGGGAACTAATTATAAAGTTGAAGTTATGACCCTAACTATTTTTGTATGGTCCCCCGCGGAGATTTCAAAGTTAGTTATAATTTTTAAGTAAGAAAGGGACAACTACACAGTTCTTTGGCGCAAGCTTTTTAGTTCACAACGTGTTTTGAGGTCTTTGTTTTGTTATATAACGTTGCTATAAAACTCAGTGGTAGAATGTTTAGTGACGACGTTTTGACGTTGCCTATAACGTCATTTTTGACATGATTATACTAGTGAGTACCAGTCTCCCCGAACTTGATTAAACTAATGACTCGTTAAAAACTGAAGCAAAGAGTTTCAATTTAATCCTACAGATCCCCCGGCTCACCTCACCTTCGCTCTTTATCTGTTTACGGTACGAATTTGCCGTCACTTTGGGTAGTAACTTTTAAGAAAAACGATATTTAAAAGCAGCCATAAAACCAAGTCAGCTAGGCTGTTCCATGGCACTCGGACAGTAATTGATGTTCATTCTGGAGGAACTCGTCAAAATATTGCCTGTTTTAATTTTGCTCTTTTTTGGCACAACTATTTTGTCGAAACCATGTAAATCCTATATCAGAGTTGGACTCACACTGTTATCAATAGGTCACTTCAATTCTCTTTCATTCAGTCACTCTCGTTCAAATCAAATCAGCGACAAGTTAGCTTTCATAACACATGCAACACACGCTATTAAAGAACCACGTATATTTCGGCTGAGGCATGCAGGGCTGGCGATTTCAGCCTCAAGTTGTTGATTTTTCCATTCTTATATTTTCTATTGGCATCGAGACAATTTCGATGGACTGAATTTATTGTAGTGCAGTATAGTTATACCATAATAATTATTGTTGCAAAACTGATAAGGTTTCAAACAAAACGTTGCATCGCACGATCTCGTGCGCGCGTCTCGTACATGTATATGCAACGCGTAGGAGCATTAAAGTTTTTGTTACCCGGTAACGAAAACACTTTTCGGCTGCTTTGGATAAAAAAATGGAGAGTAGTGCAGTTTGAAAATTATTTTGATCTTACAACATATAGAACTTAACCTGTGTTTAAGGATGAAAAAATCATCTGATTTGTTTGATCAAAATTTCAGCCTGATGATTGTTCTTAAGTAGCTTGTTCTTATTTTGTGGGCATCAGCCTGGATGTTGTTATAAAGGTTTTTTTTAATAAAAAAAGCCTTGTACAAGACATTTGGTATGGGGAAAATGGGAATTGACCAATAATCACAAACTACTAATTTGATGAAAAGCAAAATTCTCCTTAACTTATTACATGAAAAGTTTGGGTTCTATTTGGGAGATTTTAGATCACGTCATTTAGCTTATGTATAGTTGAAAAGGTTAACTTAACATCCTCAAGCTCAAAGACAGGCATAATCTAGAATTTTTCTATAATATGTTAATTATCGTTCAAATAAAAGTCTCCACTCTCAGTTTTTATGAAGTCCTTTGAGCAAGTTGTCAACTAACATTACAGCTGGACAAACAAGAACGAGCTTGGGGCAACAGTTTTGAAAAAAAAAACGTGATCCAGTAAATTAAAATTTCATAATGTCCGTCAATATTTAGGATCAAATTACCATTGCTATTGACAACATGATTTTTAATTAGTACGATGTTTATCGAAGGTGGTGTATGGAGAACAAATTGTTAAAGTGAAACAAACTTTCATCGGATCGGAATTCTGCCTACGGGTGTTTTGTACATTGCAGAAGCGTTTGGCTCATCCCGCCAGGCAACAGTACGAAAACTGTCTATATTCAAGGCACAACGACACTATGCAACAGCTAACAGCTTAATGAGCCACACATTTAATCATCTAGATAATGCCCTAGAAACATGGTACTGACTAGGGCTTCGAAAAATTTTTGTTACAGGTAAATGAAATAAACAAATGGTCTGCGGTAAATGCAGGCACAAAACGTTTACTAACTGCCAACTTTAAGTTTGTCCCTTTAAAACCCTCGTTACAACTTTTTAACTATTCATTCATTCAGTTGATTCGTTTCTCATGACCATGGCCATTGGTCGTACACATCCATATATAAATATATGTACGTACACATTTCTCCCTATCTTGCGTATTCTCAATTAACAGCTTGCACGGTTAAAATTCAATAACGCTGTCGAAAGGACAAGCAGTTTTGTTCCTGGGTTTCGCATTAACTGTATTAGGAAAAACTGTTGTTTATTTGGCTATTTCATCAAAAATTAAACGCCCGATATTATTTGTAAGCGGTTTGGCAGTAAAATTGAGTCAAGAAACAACGAGAAGTTTGGATACATGGTGTTATAAGTACAGGTAAGCTAGTTTTAAACTTAGACAGGCCAGTAGCACTTTTTTGCTTTATCGAGACATCTATGCATACCAAAAATTTAATATTCTGTTTATTTTACTTGTATTCACGCAGCTTTTTGGATGTATTATACTAAAAAGAGATGAGCACAAATTCTTTGGAGTGAACTGAGTCAATCACACCGGCTAACAGCAATGACAAATTTGAGCATCGATACGAACACAACGGCAAGTTTATGTCAACTTAACTGGCCTAGTATACACAACTACCGGCTCTTTTTAACTGTTGTTTTCAGTATTGCGTCCTTTACAGGAAATGGCATAACCATTTTAACCATTTACAAGACCAAGACTCTCCGATCAACCACAAACTATTTTATACTTAATATGGCAGTGTCGGATATTTTCGCACCTGCTTTAGACGCAGCTCGGTTCCTGCTCTACCATCATGATACCCCCGCTGTGCCAGTTAAAGTTTGCAATGCACTGTGTAAAATAATTCCTTTTCTGAACGAAACGTGTGTTGGTGTTTCGATGCTAAGCCTTGCAGTTCTCACACTCCGCCGATTCTATGTAGTAGCTTTCCCAATGAAGGCAAGAGGCGCAACTCAAGGGACAAAATCTTTCGCTGTGTTGGTACTTTGCACGTGGTTCATCCCTGCTGTAGTGAGCTCCCCACATCTCTACTATCAAGTTTGTTCATCAAAACATAAGAAATGTTCCCTGAATGTAACTTATGAACAGGACTTGACTTGGTACGTGTCTCAAATGGTGCTCTGTTACGCCTTGCCAACTCTTTTGATGTTGATCCTGTATCCTTTCATCGTATTCAAGCTAGCACGACAAAAAATCCCTGGTAATTTCAGCTCAAACTCCAGCTTGCAAGCGAGAAAAAGAAGAAAACGAAATATCAGGTTAACAAAAATGTTTTCAGCAATAACTCTGTCATTTTTGTTAACCATAGGTTTTTATCAGATAGTGTACGGAATTTTATTTTCCGCACAAGTTTCAAACCGCTGTGCTTGGTTAAAATTATTTTATGTTTTATTACCGTTAACCAATCTATATTTTACCATCAATCCGGTGATATACTTCACATTCTTTTCGTCTTATCGGCAGGGAATCAAAACATTGTTTTCAAACTGTTGTCGTTATTTTGCTGTCGGGAATTGTCATTCTGACGGCGAACAAATACAGCTAGAGTAACAGTATAATAGAAAAAGATTGAAGAAACTTGTACTGACATGGTCAGACAAAACTAGAAAGGCTCAAAGTCGGGTGCGTTAGCGTGTGGTCGATGGTCTATATTGGATAGAGCATTGAGCTAAGGGCCTAAATATAATTAAGTACTGTAAAGTACCTTTTCTATTAAGGCCCGACCCTCTCTCAAATAAGCCCCCCCCTCCCCCCACACTCCTCTCTAATAAGCATACTTCTCACTTTAGGGCGTACTGTGCAGAGATTTTTTGCCTTTAGAAGTTTCGGTGGCAGTGTTTCATGAGCAAAGACTTGAACAGTTGCTTTCGAACTGTTTGTTAATCTTAATTCAAATACTTTAGTTGGTCTACTCTTTTTAAGACAGTTTTGTCCAAATTTGTGAGACATTGAAAACTAGGTATCATAGAAACCGAAAACCGTGGTTCTTTTAGTAGAATTTCAAATGAAAAAAAACCCACCCTTAATCAACTCCACGGCTTGGCCAAGGCCTATACACATGCGCAAAAACGGCTTAAACCGAGCAACTACAATGCAAATAATACGAACAACCGTGGACAGCTGTTTCACGCTATTGGGACTCATCAGCACTGTACAGCTTTCAGCTATAAGCAAAGAGCTACAAGGGCGAGTTCAGAGAACTGCTTTAAGGCTGAGCTCCCACTGCATGCATGTAGGAGTTTGAACATACCTCAGGCAACGCGTGCGGAGAGAGGATCCACTTTAGTGAGCATAGGTGGTCTAAAAACTACAGAAAAGTAGAATTTCAAATTAAAAAAAAAACACCCTTATTCAACTCCACGACTTGGCCAGGGCCTGCACGCATGCGCAAATGAAGCCGGTTTTGCGCATGCGTGTAGGCCTTGGTCAAGCCGTTGAGTTGAGCAAAAGTGGTTTTTTCATTTTAAATTTTACTTTTTGTTTTTTAGACCGCCTAGGTCCTCTTTATGGATCCTCTCTCCGCAAGTGTTGCCTAACATACCCAAACCAAGCTCCCCATGCATGCAGTGGGGGTTCAGCCGTAAAGTAGTTCTCTGAACCTTGCCTTGTAAAAATGAGTCCTAACAGGACGAAACACAGTTGTCCACGGTTGCTCCTGTTACTTGCATTGTAGTTACTTGGGTGAATCCGGGTATGCGCATGCGTGTAGGCCCTCGCCAAGCCGTGGAGTTGAGTATGGATGTTTTATTTATTACTTACATGCGTTTGACGAAGGGGAACGCACACCAATCTTGCCATTGCTCGCAGGCTCAGGCCAGGTTATATTGGGGAGCAGTTTTGGTAGTACGTACGCCGGCTGGTTGAAGACTCGACTTCATGCGCGACCGCGCGACTTTGCGAAGGTTCTCGTCGCAAATTTCGAAGGAAAGTGAAGCTGTGTTAATTTATTTGAAGCTCGTACAAAGAAACACCAGCGGAGATATTTATCACAACATTAGAAAGCTGTGTTACGATGTATTTTGCAGGAAAGAAACTTTGCAGTTTTGCGGTAGCATCAAGTGGTTTGAAGAATGTTGTGTAAATCCCATTTTTTCGTTTTAAAAAAAGTTTACCATAATTTGTTGTCAAAACAACACTCTAACTCCAGGTTGTGTAACTACAAACTCTATTTCATCAGTATGGAATGTTTTCAGTGTTTCATGTTGTATACAAGCTATGTTGCTTTCTTAAGCGTTGCGTAGAATGACGGGTAGAACTGAAATAGCCGAGTCTCGAACATCCAAGCATCATATTGTACTGGTGTTGCATCAGTGTAAGAAACAGCACCAAACTGTGTTCTGTTATTTTATTAAATAGTATCGTCAAATATACCTCGCTACATTCAGAAAGTGTATCATAAAGGAGAAAAATAGATTTATAGCATTTCATGCACTTATTGAGTGTTCACATTCTAAAACAAAACATTCGAGTATTTACTTGTAGAAAGTCATTGAGTTGATTAATTGTTGGTTTGACCCGGCGGGGCTTACAACATGCTTTTTAACGAATTGCATGATGTCAGTATAACTACACTCTCAACTATCAATACCCATGAACAATTCCCATTGAAAAAGAACCACGAAAGTGCTGTAATCACAAACCTTAATTTTCATACAAAGAAGAGGACAACAATATCGTAACCGTCACAATTTGACATTCCTCCCCCTTTTCCCTTTCTCCAACCACCTAATCTCTCTCGCATCAGTCCTAACCTCCCACCCTATCGAACGCACTCCCCTAATTTCCAATTATTACTAGTTTTAAATTTTTCTTTTTGTTCTTTTTCTGTATGCAGAAGATCGATGAATGCAAGAAGTTGGGAGTCACGTAAATGATATTCTATTGAATAAGTTAAGCCCCCCTCTTTCAAGTAACCCCCTCTCTAACCCTCCCCCCCCTCCTCTTTTAAGTGCTTTAACAACAACAACAACAACATAAATCCTCGAGGTGGCCCCGATTCGGTAACTACAAGGTTATTTTTTTCGTACAAGTGTCTTCATTCTAGCAAGAAGGGATGCTGTTGTGCATTTTACTACAAATCTTAATGGCAGTGCTGAACCACGGTTTGGTGCATCGTGCACCATCGCCAGGTTTCGAGTGAACATAAAGTTACATCAAATTCTAAACCATTATAAAATGAATTTTTAAACAGCTTAACCTTCGAGACACTCTAAATGCTCTACAACCAGATCTCGACATTCAGAGTGGACTGCCAAGTCATTTCAAGTACATAGTTCGTTTTTATTTTCCTTGTATAGCATTTTCAATTCGACACTCATTTGTTTAGTTTTGTCCCTTTGTCCCGTTCCTTGCGATTGTTCTTTTGTTCCGCTATTGTAATTACTCCTTTATCGAATGTCTTCAAGTATTTATAATAAGGTTGCAAGTTTTGGTGTGAATTTGAATTTTGAACCAATTACGCCGAAACGTACTTCAGCACCTCCAAAAAGAGTGAAATGGAAATCTAACCTTTTTATAGAAACAAAGAGTATTAAAATACCGGATTATAAGAATAATGTTAAACTCCGCTAAGCAAAGTCTGAGAAAAACAGCTGCCCGCTAAATATTCTTCAAGGCAGGACAAAAAGACGAGTCGTAAGTATTTTTTTTGAATCTGTTTGAAAAATGGTAACTTCTACTTTAGTAATTTGTGAAGTTTTGAGATCGATTGGAAATATAGTAGATGTTTTCGTTTAATTTATGAAATTACCTATATAGTTAGGATTGAGTTTCTGTAAATTTGTAGTGGAATCAATTGATGGTTATGGCGTATTATCTAAACAGAGTGTCGATTAGAAGTATAGTTAGCTTTAACCGGTAAGGTGTTGAGCATGAAGCACAAAGCATTTTTACAAATATTTTAAAACGTTTTTGAAGGTCCTTTGGTTTTACACCAGTACAGTAAAAAAAAGACTTTTAAACGAGCTTTTGGCTGTGAAACTACATAATTGATTAAGAACATATTAGCTTATCTTCTTGCTCCTACATTAGTCACAAATTATAGAAACTCGTAAATCGTAACATATTAGTTATGATCTAAAATTGTCCAAAACAGCAAAATAATGACAGTATGAACTCGTAAACTAACTTCACTAAGCTTACGAGATTATTTTTCACACTTGTGTGGATATCTCCGCTATTGCTTGAACTATATAATATAATACATGTGTTAACTCAACACGGCAATCGTATTCTCGGCTAGCCGTTATTATCGAACCTCAGCTAGTTTTTTTACCCACACCGGCTTCCGTGTGGCGATTCGTTTAAGTAAACGGCAAAGTATTTTGTTGTATATTAACTTATTTATGCTTAACAGAAGTACGGTACGTCTACGACTATGTTTTAGCCGCTAACAACAGCTTTCTTATATACATTAATTAATAGGAAAAGGCCAGCCTTTCAATGTTGTTCGAAAACTCCATACTTCTTTCATATACCGGATTTCAGACTCAACTCATTATTTCCAGAAATGCTGAGCAACTGGAACTGTTGTTAATAAAGATTTCTGCATTGTTCTTTAATCTTAATGGAATAAGGAAAAAAAAGTAAGGAAGTTTTTTTTTGTTTGTTCAAGCAAGTTAGCTTGCTAATTATATATTAACGAAGAAAGAAAAATTCAGATAGCATTCTGTTTTCTTTGAAGGTGATAAACGTTCTTTTTCTATACTGAGAATGTCTTATTTTTAGGCCAAGGGCAGGCTGAATGTTTTTAATATTTTGGTGTTTTTAGATATAGCATAAAACGTTTCTAATCTGGCTGTGTACTTTATTAATATCATACGTGTTTGGTGTAGGCATTAGCTTTTTCGCAAGGACAACAAGGCTCGTAAAAAATGTACACTGGTTCATAAACGAATAATCGTGTACTCATTTCTATTTTTTTCCAAGCGTAAACGTTCCGGAAACATAAAGCTGCCGAAGAAACAAAAATGAAAAAACCCATGATTTTGTGCCGTTATGTAACGACCTCGGGGCCGCACCGGTAAGCATGCGTGTTCTTGAATTTTGGCCCGCGATTTCTTATAAAAAAGTGGAGTGTGTTGATCCAGGGACAAGCTATATAAAGCCGAGATTTTCTCCTTGCTGTAGGCTAGCTATAGGTGAAAGCGGCATAAGCATTTGCATGCAATATTTATTACACTTATCACTAATCATTGACGACCTCAGGTTAATTCATTATTAGTCCAACGACACAATTGGGGCGATCAAAATCAATTAAAAAAAAAACTAGCTTTTGTTTCTTTTACATAGGCGGTAGTTTCCTTCAGTTTATTGAAATACTTGGTATAGCTTTGCGGCATCGTTAGACACGATAGCTCAAATGAATGTTAAAGAATTATAAAAACTGATTTTCAAGCTCGCTATATTGTCACCTATGAAAGAAGTGAAAGGTTTTCACTCGTTTGATTATGTAAACATGTTTCTAATTCAATCAATCATTTTTAATCGCATGAATGTGTTAAAATTGTTATCGCTATAACCCCTGCATTTTACAGCTTCCCATAATTTGCTCCAACGAAGGGCTAACGCACGAAACTTCCACACGTATCCAGATATTATACGGAGATTTTTTCTCTGTTTTCACCTCCCGTCCTCACATAAACGGCAGTTTCGACTTCAAATAAAGAGGTTTTTTGAATACGCTCTCCACACTGTAGATTTTTAAAAACAATCGTATTCGTGTGGACGATCGAAAACGAAGGTTTTCGAAATCAATACGACATCCTTTGTGATTTCTTCTTTTCAGTGCGGTAATCTTTGCCGAGTTCTTCTGCATCTTCGCACGATAGGTACTGCTCATGATAATGATTCAATTCACAAATACCGGAATACTTGCGTGGTTCTGCATGTCTCACAGTCTATGTTTCGCTAACGCGAGAGACTTTGTACTCGTGAGTAACTTTCAAAATCAGCTCTACTTCATCACCTGACCGCAGAAGCGAGTCCGTCTTTCCTTTTCCTTTCAATTAACTTGTCTTTTGGGAAGAATTTTACATTTTAACGGCCTTAATTACAATAATAAAGTATACACGAGTGGACGTGCAAATACGATTCTAATACGGTCCGTGTGGACGCGGATTTTTTAAATACGGAGAAAAAATCTCCGTTTTCGAAGTCCTGATACGTGTCGACAAGGCCTAAAATTATTAGTTTTATAAGTTGATCATAAATTTAGCTTTATAAAAATCCATTAGTTTGTTTATGGTTTTGCGAAAACCTGCTTAACTTTTGGCTGGGTCGGCCAACGGAGAATGGGGAAAAAATGGGAATAGCGCCAAGGCCGCGGCGAGCCAATATAGGAGGGTTCGGGGCCATGCTCCCCCGGATATTTTTTTGAAAGTTTTACTCTTAAAATCGTTTGAAATGCATCAAATTTATAAAATCGGAGCATTTATGTTTCAAGTTAACAGGACATTTTTTAATCCATGCAACGCATTGGGACAGAGAAACGCCAGCGCTGAAGAGAAAATTCATAAAGCAAGCCATGCATGAACTTTTCCAACTAACACAGTATGTATTAATTAAGTACCTTCTAAATTTTGAACACAGAACTCTTCCCTTTGAAAATATCGCTGCCGATCGCCGACGTAAAACTTCACAGATTAGAAAATGGCGGTAAACTTCATGCAAACGAGACAGTTTTACTGTTAAAATCGACTGCATATTTAAATTACTTTTCAACTCAGCTTTGTGCAAACTGGCACAATACTTTTTTTGACCAAAAATAATCTTTTTCGAAATTTTTACCGAGGTAAGTGCGCATGCCTCAGTTCGCCTCAAGACGGCTACAGGCCCGATATCTGCTGGTTGTATTTTATCTATGACGTACAAATTTAACGTGAATCAAACTTGTACACAGTTTTTCTTGCTTTCCTTTCCTTTTAATTCCTCTTTTCTCTCACTCTACCCACTTACCTATTCTGACCAATCTGTAAACCGCCGGTTTTACCAACTCTATTGACAAACACACGCTATGTTTATTTACCCACATAGTTAATTTTTTCTTATCGACTCTACCAGGTAACACTTATTAAGAGAAATGAGCACCCTGCAAGTTGTGGAGTTCGTTTTATTACTGGTAGTTTGCTCGATATCTTTATTTGGAAACTTGAGCTTGTTCATATGTGTTACCACCGGACGAAATGATCTCTGGACGATCTCTAACGCTTTTGTCTTGAATCTCGCCTTCGCCGACCTCATCGTGTCAATTATCAACATGCCTGTCACTGCAGCGACGGTTCTCATTAATGAGCAATGGTTTAGCCACAGCGCATGCGTGATCCTGGGTTATACTAACATCATTTCTTTCATTGGCTCAGTTATGTCACTGGCGTTGATAGCCATCAATCGGTATTACTACATTGTGCACTGGAAGCATTATGCAACGATAATGAACAAGACCAAAGCCTCAATAAGTATAATAACACTGTGGCTTATTACCCTACTCATTGCAATGCCGCCTCTTATTGGTTGGTCTAAGTACAGTTATATACCCGGCAAGTCCTATTGCTTTGTCTATTGGAAAGACGATGTATATTACATGTACTTTATGCTAATTATCTGCTTTTTTGGCCCGCTTATCACGATGATTTTCTGCTACACAAAAATACTAAAGTTTACGGGTGCAGCAAAGCGTAAGATTGCTACCCGTGGTGCCACGCAAGCCTATGTCAACGGCAACAAGCGTCACGCTTGGACGTTGAAGTCACGACTTTCTCCCGAGGAAGCAAAACTAACAAACACGTTTCTGATTGTTGTATCGGCGTTTATGATTTCATGGACTCCGTTTGCAATAACAATGTTTTTTGACGTTTATTCAGCAACACCATTACCACGGGCCATCGACATGGGATCTCTGTTGCTTGGCTACCTGAACTCGATGCTTAACCCAATCATTTATGTGGTCCGTAATCGGCGTTTTAAAGAGGGGTATACCGCTCTGTTTTCAAAGTGTTTTGCCTGCATAAGAAGGTGGAGAACGACACAAACAACCACGCTAGGTGCTCAGAGTTAATTCCTGTTTTAAACTTTTAAATGAGGCTCATCGTGCCCATGCTTTTTGCGGTTTTCTATTGCCAAGCCTTCGACTCCCCCTAGAAGGCTAACTTATCCATCGTGGCTTAGCCCCAGATGAAGCTGGTACTCATTTATACAGCTGCGAGTCCACTGCAACAAGTCGGCTACTTAGTCTTGCTCAGGGATAAAGGATATATAATCGAGTATAGCCATAGGCTCAAGTTCCCAATCCAAAGATTTAGGGGAATGAAGCGGAATATTTCAAACCAGACTATTCATATTCATTTCGGAATGTTTTTCAAATATTCATATTCCAGAAGCAACTATTCTCGAATATTCATATTCCCTGGTCTGGCTGGCCTAATATTCATATTCCGAGGTCAAAATAATCAAATATTCACACTCCAATATTCCGCTTCATCCCCCAAAAGGATTCTAAAAGTTTACTCGCTAAGCACTCGGCGACTCTGAGCCAGTTACGATTAGATTAACACAAAAATGGTTATCCGTAAACAAAGCAAGCACAACCAGTAACTACTTCCCGCGAATAAAAGATTATCTCAAATATATTTTGGAATGAAGTTTGAACAATAAAGGACTAAACTTGGTCTAAAAAAAACAATGCTTTCTTGGGCGAAAGGGCTCCCTTCTTCCCTTCACCACAAACTGAAATGGAGTAACAAAACAAAACCAACCACCCAGTGGTAAGGCCTCACTTGAATCTATATATGTTTTAAAAACAGCCCAGTTTAAGTGGTAAACCTTAATCTAATACATAGTGTGCTGTATAAATTTTGAAACGTTTTCAGTCACCCCGCTTACTCATGTACGGAAACAACATTCTTTAATTTACATCAT
>JAOBRD020328206.1:13037-38532 GCA_027575215.2 Hydrozoanthus sils | reverse complement strand
GGGGGGGGGAGGGGGGAGAGGAAGGGGTGGTAAAAAAAAATTGCAGGGCTACCCTAGACAGAAAAACAGATTTGCATGCCGAAATCCTATAAAGAGAATGTATGGAATGGACAAAAAATTTGTTTTCTCTGAAGCTTGACTGAAAAAAAAAAATTGCAGCGAAGTCATTTTTCCACTTCCCAACGAGATCAACCGTTCTGTCCCTTTTTGTTTTAGTTATAATTTTTAGGTTGTAATATTTTTACAACCGTCATCATCCCCATTGCCAATGCCAACGTCATCATGATGTTATCATTATCAATTTCTTTCACTATCAATTTCATTGTCACCCAAGTTATCATAATAATCATCAACAATCTTTGTCGTTGTCGTTGCCTTTCTCTTTTTTGCTGTCCTTCTCATTATTTTTAATTATTTTTATTGTTTTAGGATCACTGACTTCAACAAACAAAAAAAAGTGAAAACACCACAAATTGCTCATAGAATCTACAAGAATCGGATCACAAGGAATCTCATGATGACTGCCAATTCCACAAAATATAGCTTGTTTTCTAACATTTTTTCTCAATACGCTGTTATGTCAAATTACATTTCAGTCCTTCGAAGCCTTCGAAACACTAAACGCGTTCATTTCGAGAAACGTGAGTCATTTCTGATCACGTGTTGCATTTTTGCTTATAGATACAGTCAATGATGACTAGCCAACAACATTAAACTCGGCATAGGGCTAAGTAGAAGGGTTTTTTTCCAATTTGAAAATGAAAATAAAGGAATAACGTACCTCTTTTGCTGCGTCTCTGATACCCAACAAGAAAGCTGGTTAAATCGTTAGTTCCAGCACAGCTCTAAGTTTTACGTTAGGTTGTGGCAGTTCTCATCGGCCTTGCTCTCATTTGTAGTTCTTCATGTCTCTCTCAATAGGCTACCACAGGTGTGGCTCCTTTTGATTTATGGAACGCATGGACTAGGCATCGCTTTATCGATAGATATTATTACATATCAGATGACTGGAACACCTGACGCAGAAATAGTATGAGGCATGTCTTGATCCTAAAGCGGGAGATCCCTTTGTTCTTCTTATTTGCTATCTGTATTTTTGTGGTTCCCAATACCACCATAAAGAAATTGGTACGTGAAGGAATTGATTTCTAAATCTGATTGCATGTTTGACGTTACTAATCAGCTTCATAAAAGGGCAAGGACCCAATTATTTTCTTTGATTCCAGGTCGTCTTCATAGAAATATAAAAATACTTGTGATTCCAACATGTTTTTGCATGTGCACATGTATTTTGCGAGTATTTGTACGAATCAAGACATCTTCATACGTAAGCATCTTCTCTCACGCGAACCAAAAAAACCCCTAAAAAGTAGTATCAAGTACTAGTTGACTGTTTTTCCATTGAGTTTAAGTATAGTCATTGTAGGAGACATATTGACTTTTCAATTGACATGTTTCAGATGCTGACGCTCGACACGAAAAATTCTAAATCAAAGTATTTTGTAACCTTCGTTACATCTTTTAAAAAAATCTTCTTCTATTTTCAATTGGCAAGTCAGTCAGTGCTAAAGATATAATCTGTCAGTTGACTATTAGATGACTAGCTTGGCGAATGGCGATAGCGCTTCCAAAGTACAGCAAGCAAACAAGAACATTTACAGCGCAGCTAAGTTCGAATATATAGCGTCACTGTTTCTGTTTGTTCATTTCTTTTCTTAAATGACAAAATGCATGAACCCTGTTTACGACAGAAAGTGTTATTGCTTTTTGCACGAGTTCCAATCAATTTCACCATTGTCTTTAGTTACCTTAAAAGGAAGGTTTTCTTCGGAATGTCTTCGCGTAGCAGTTGTTACAGGTTTTTCTAGTGTTCTCCATGGAACTTTGAATAGCTGACGACAAAAAATTGACGTGCTTTCAGAATTAGATAGTCTCGTGATTACAGATAATTCCTTTAGTGCTATGTAGAAAAAGAATGGGTCACCTTTTTTTTTTAGAGGCTTGACTTTTGCTTAAAAACTTTGTTCATTATGTTTCCTTGATCAATTCTTTGTTGGTAATAAAGAAAAATGAAAAGAAAAAGATTTTAACACATTTTCGTGAGTGCTTATACTTAAAAATGCCATTCATTATAGTTCTTAAAAGTTTTAGCAAAGTTCTGCCTTCCGTTCAGTTTCGAAATTTAAAACTACCCGAATGTCCACTGAATTGGAATTTAGTAAGAGTCCCCTCACCATTTCTCTCCCTTCTGGAAATACTGGGTGTTTAAATAGATTTAAGGTTACAGGACAAAATTCTTGATGAAGATACAGGCACAGCACTGAACAATAATTGGTGTAGTGATATCTTTAAAATCAAATACTAGACTTGACAGTTTAAACAGTAGCTAACCACGTTTCGTTTGTGTCACACAATGCAATTTTCCTCAGGTGGAATGTGACTTAGTGTCACGTATTCAACAATTGGTTAAATAAGTGGTCTCTTTCGTCTCCTCTGAAAACCTTTTTCGGTTTTTTCATGGCCAAGTTTATACCGTTCGCACCAGCCGTTTCGAGAAATACTATATCGAGGTTGATAATTCAACAATCAAAACTCTCTGGTCATGTAACGTGTTTGCTTCGATGTGATAAGTACAAAGATCAATGAAAAAATTAAAAACTCTGAAATTTTAAAAGAACTGTTTCCATCTAGTAACCAGCTGTTATGCGACTCGTCTGACTAGACAATTCAGTTGGTGCATTTTCTTACAGGGAGGTTAAAACTTTTTGCATCCCTTTTTAGAAACTTTTGCATTCAAATTTACTGCAATTTCAAGTTGATACAAAAGACTTTGAAACAAATTCAGGAAATTCTTCATAACAGTAACAACAAGAATCAGACACACAAATAAAATGTAATGATTCTGATTGACTGAAACTGCCAAGAAAAGTGCAAAAATGCCTAATTACGTTTAGCTATAACAATAAAGAACCAAAACAAACCAATGACATACGACAATGCAAGCAAATGATTTGTAGTCTGGCTTGCTACATGATCACTTAGGCTACCTTTACACGTTACCGGTTGAAAGTTTAGCGGGTCGAAAATTTGCACGTTTAGGCTATTCGTTTACACGAAACCATACAAATATTTATCCGCGGCTAGCCGTACAAATTTTCGTCCGGCAAAATCGAGGTCAGTATTTTGTGCGGTGCCGTCAAAAAGATAATCCATACCGTGTAAACACTTCAAGCAGGTAAATAAATTATTGCACGGTTTGAGGTTTGAGGGTTGATCTGCGCATGCTCACATGGTAAATGGCTGACGAATAACCGCGAGCTCTAAGTAAGGTTTCAAATAGCCGGTCTCGTGTAAACAAAATTTATTTAGACGACAGAAGGTCGTCCGTGTTTGGCTCCTGGTAATTTAGGCACATGAATGCTGTTTCGAATTCCTCGCTAGTAGTGATAAATCTCAAACCGGTGAAAAACATTCCTTCAGTATTTTTTCTTTTTCTTTTCTTTTTTGCCAATAGTGCTTACAATTCGATATTTGATTTTAAGGAACTATACAAGCATTTGGAGCGAGAATCTAAAGAATTCCAAGCACGGGCGCTAGGATAAGATCAGTCTTATTTAATGATTCGTAGTGTAGCAGCTAGTATTACAAATACTAGTGACCGTTATTTTCAATGAATTACGTCTGAATTGTCCTTCACTATTCGTGACAAATGCTATAGCTAGCTACCGTTACTTTCACCGAATTGTCATTTAATGCTAGTTACTAATTAACCGTTCGATAGGGTCGGCCAAGCCACAGAACGAATTTACTTTGAGATCTACCGACTCCAAAGCATTTACAAAAATCTGAATATGTACTTACACGCACGAGTTTCCGCAGAATTGTCCTTTTTTTCAACTAATCTTTTGCAACTGTGCACTGGGCGACGTGATTAAAAGTAACGCCATCAAACAATATCCACGACCCACAATAGATTTTGCCTCAGTTGTTCCCTTGAAAGTTGTCAACGGACGCTACTCAATAAGCCATCACATGATTTTCGCTTAGTCGGCGTTTTATATTTCATTCGTGTTATGTCATTAATTCGGATCTCGCTTATAGTACTAAAGAATTAATTCCTTTGTACTATAAGTACTTATAGTACTAATTCTTTAGTATTATAAGCGAGATCCGAATTAATGACATAACACGATTGAAATACAAAACCGCCGGCTTAAAGCGAAAATCATGTCACTAGTATTTGTAATACTAGCTGCTACACTATGAATCATTAACTATATACTGATCTTATCCTAGCAGCCGTGTTCCAAGCTTGATCGCACAGGCTTGATTTCTATTGGTCCGCTAGTTTGCTTATTCTCTTGATAGATACTAAAAAAACTTAATCAGCGTCTTCCGGCTTAATTAATTTTGTTCTACAATATTATTAACCTATTTGCCGTGTGGGCACTGAAAGACGTTCATAAAAAAAGAAGTTCTGAACGTGTTGAAACGCATCGGTGCTGACCACGCAGTATCCATTTCCTAAAAATGCTTTCTATATGGTCGAACTTAGTTTGCAGTTTCTTTAGTTCGTAATTAGAAGAAAAAGGTTTGCTCGTACACTTCGAGATTTTAATTCCAGGCTTGCATGTTAATACTTCAAATGATACGATATGAGCTCTCTTTCTTGTTAATGCTTCAATCAGTGTCAGAATTATTTAGTCATGACGACAAAATTCCAATATCATAGTAAAAATAGTGTAACAATTATTATAAAGTACTACAATAAACTCGGTAACATACACAGTATAAACAACTAAGAAAGCCTTTATTGAAATATGATTATATCCAAACACGAATTTGGCCTAAAGGCCAAAACCTGAGGAGGCTCAATATAAATCCCCGCGAAGAGAGAGAAACTAAGAAAAATGTCTCAGTATACAAAAAAAAAAGACTCGATTCGAAAGCCATTAGCCCGCAAAGAATATCGGGTTTTGCCCGCATAGGATCTTGGGAATTTCCCAAACTAAGGTTTACCCGAGATGCTAAAGCTAGTGTGTTTATTGCTGTCGTTAAAAGACTAAGTGAGAACTAATACTAGTATGTGTATGTTTGTACAGAAACAGAAGTTTGCACGAATCTTCTCGCAACCATCTCAAATGCAGAACTGATTTTAATTAGTATCATACTTTTGTTTAATTCTTCGGGGAAGTGAAAAAAATATAATAACACTGTTGTAACAACAACAAATATTTGTCAACTTTCAATTTCAATAAAAGCAGGTTTTTTCGGACCACAGTAAAAGTAGTACTTTTAATAAATGCCGTTAGTATTAACAAAAGCACCATTACAATGTATCTCTTGGTCCCCGCCCCCCCCTACCCCCCAAAAAAATCCATTTAGCCTGTTCAAAGATTACCGCACTCTACCTAACCCATATTCTAAATATATGTCAGCTTTTGTTAAAAAAATTTCTTAGTTTTTTTCATCAGAGAAACAAGAACGCGTTAAGCATTTATCTTCATCAACAGCCGTTGAATTGACCGAGCGGACTCTGGCGTCTGCGCGCAGGCTGCAAGTAAACTATAGGAAGTCGACCGTTACCGAATGTAAGCTTCAACATTACACGCTGGTCTTAACTTTATATCACTTTATGTCTTCTTCAAGTCATTTCCCTGAATTTTAGTTCGAGTAGTTCCTAGATGTGAGAAAGGCATATAAGTGCCTGAATTAGCTAATACGAGTTCATGTCAGCTCAACCTATAATAGTGAAGTCGCTTACAAACTACAAACAGGGATCTTATCAACTTCTACCAAAGTCTCTTCACACTCCAAACCCTCAATCTATCACATGAGCATTCCATTTTCACTCTAATGTAACCAACTAACGATGTGGTGTTTTCTGTTCTTTACACATGGTTCTTACCTTTTGAGCTGTCAAGAGTCAATCGATTAGGTTGTCGATAAATTTCACGGCGCTTAACTTCAAGCTTGAAGCGTTTCAAACCATCTTGCATACTGATTAAATCGATGCACAGTTGCACGTGGGAATTTTGCAATAACACTTGTTTTCAGCAATTTGACCTTTAATTGTGACAGCTATTCTTGATTTTCAATTCTAATTTCGCACGATTATGCACGTGCTTAACAGCGGAAAAGCAAATATATTTCATGCCAAAGAATTGAACTTACGAGGGTCTGCCTCTTCTTTGACAATGGAGAGAAAATTAGAACAATAGTGCGCCCATTTTCACAACATATCGTAAATAAATACTTACTCATTTCTATGCCGGACTTAAGTTGGGACATTCTTCAAAGTGGCAAATATATTAAATTTTCTCTATGCATCCAAGTTATCGTCTTGAAAAGGTGTCTTAGTTGATGACTATTTTAGGTGCGGTTACTTGAGAGCTGATGCTTTTTTTTTTTATCAAAAGGGTCAAGCATTTTATAGTAGTTTATTATTAATCTTTTTTGCACGACAAGAGAAAGAAAAAATATTTTTGGGAGACTCCGGAATATCTTTGACAAATTAGTCTAAAAAGAAACATTTAGAAAATAAGATCTATACTATTCTTTTTTTAGATTTCTTAGTAGATCACTGTTACGTCGCAAAAAGCAACAAATGACGCAATATGTAATAACTGTTTAATTGCGCAAATCGTAACAAATGTAACAAATAATTTAGCGCAATATGTAAACATTGTATTTACTCAAGGGTTTCTCGAATATATATACTATAAAATGCTTGACCTTTTTGATAAAAAAAATCATCAGCTCTCAAGCAACCGCACCTAAAATAGTCATCAACTAAGACACTCCCCCCCTCCACGAGATCAACTAGGCCCGTCCCTTAGGTGTATATATACATTTATCTAGTTTAGCTTCATATATTTTGTTCTAATGTAATCAATGATCAAAGTTTAAGTAGAAAGATAAACTTAACTACGCGTGCGCAACTCAGGTGCCGAACAAGGAAGTGGTAGCAGTGGACACTTGTTTTAATTCGCTATCATTTTAGCTCGTCAGCACTGAACAACCAGGTCTGTGCAAAAGGACAGAAGGTCCTTGTACCCATGGCGAATTGTAGAAAATTAAGTAAAGATTAAAGATAAAGGATTTAATGAAATTAAAAAAAGCTGCTTAACTTGCCATCCTCACATTAAAATCCGTCTGTTTCTGGGCGGTTTAAGATATCTTGCCCAAATTTTGTCACTTTTCCTAAACTTTATCTGATAACACGATCATAGTAAAACTTTTATGTGGTTACGCTATACCTTGTGCAGCCGAATTCCCAATCACCTCTAATAACTTCTTAAAAATCCCCTATAGCTAAACGTACGAGCGAGACAAATGGAGACGACAATTGAGGTAAACAAGCTTAATTTGTGATATTTGTACAGAATAGAAATACAATAATCACGAAAGCGTTATTTATCCCATATAGTCCATATAGACTAGACCACTACAGTCTTCAATCGATTAACTATCACCCAGCCTGGGCTGCCTGTGTTGTCAAGGGTGCATCCGGCCGTGCAGCTATCTCCTGTCCTGTATCTCCAAATTAATGACACGACGAATAAAATATAAAACCACCAGCCAAGCAAAATCGTGTGACGGCTCATTGGGTAGCATCCGTTGAGAATTTTCAAGGAAAAACCGATATAGCCGAATGAGCCAAACTCTTCATCAGCATGGTGGGTCGTGGATATCCTTTGGTGGTGTTACTTTTGGTCACGTCGCCATAACGCAGCACAGTTGCGAATGAGGACAATTCTGCGAAAAAGCGCGCGAGTAAGTACACTTTCAGATTTTTAAATTTCTTCGGTGTCAGTAGATGTAGAAGTACGTAAAAAGTGGCTTGACAAATCCTATCTAACGGTTTATACCTAGTACTTGCCACGAACATTAAATGACAAGTCGGTGAAACAACAGTTAAAACATATCAGGCAAGCTGCTACGCTATCAATCATTAACCATATATTGATATGTAAATGTAATCGCATGGGGCCGAGTAAAATTAAGGATTAATTTCACGAGTGTTTTCAACTTTTTCCCTAATTTCCCGAGTCGCTTCGCGACGAGGGCAATTTGCAAAAAATTGAAAACACAAGTGATATTAATCCTAAATTTTACGAGGAACCTTGCGATTACATGTTTATGACATCGAGGGCAAAATTCTTCATTCTCCGCGGTATCCCACAAGAAAGCGTTGCATAACTTAACTCAATTATCTCAAGTTTCTTCGAAAGACGTACCTGTAATAAAAATTTTGCAATCTCTGAAATCATACGGAAATATTCGGAAGAGGTTTGAAAAATAGTTCTAAGGAATTTTTATGATTTTTGAAAAAAATCAGAAAATCTTCGGAGGTATTCGGAAACGTTCGGAAATTCTCGTGGGCTGTTGCCATGGTATAGGCCAAGTACTTGTGCGATTGTGACAGTATTGGTGATACTGATAGTGACAGTGATAGTTGTAGCGCCCGCAAATGTAATAATTACCCGCAAATGTAATAATCCTACAAATGTAATAAGGTTTTACCCGCAAATGTAATAAACCCGCAATTGTAATAGTGACAGTGGCAGTGATAGTAACAGTGACAGTATAGTGATAGTGATAGTGACAGTGGCTGTGATCGATAGTAACAGTGATAGCGATAGTAACAGTGATGGTGGTACTGATAGTGACAGTGGCAGTGATAGCGATTTTGACAGTATTAGCGGTTGTAACAGTGATAGCGATAGTAACAGTGACGGTGGTACTGATAGTGACAGTGGTAACGATTGTGATAGTAGCAATGTTAGTAACAGTGATAGCAATAGTGACAGTGGTAGTGATAGTGACAGTAGCAGTGATAGTAACAATGATAGTGATAACGACAGTGACAGTGGTAGTGATAGTGACAGTGATAGTGGTAGCGATTGTGACACTGGTAGTGATAGCAACAGTGATAGCGATAACGACAGTGGTAGCAATAGTAACAGTGATAATGATAGTGACAGTGACAGTAGTAGTGATGGTGACAGTTGTAGCGATTTTGACAGTAACAGTGTTAGTATCAAAGATAACAGTAGCGACAGTGACAGTGGTAGTAATATAGTGACATTGACAGTGTTAGTAACAGTGATAGTGATAAAGATAGCGACAGTGGTAGTGATAGTAACAGTAACAGCGTTGGTGACAGTGACAGTGGTAGTGATAGTGATATTGGTAGTGGTAGTGACAGTAGCAGCGATAGTGACAGTGACAGTCGTAGTGACAGTGGTAGTGATAATAACAGTAACAGCGATAGTGACAGTGGTAGTGACAGTGAGAATGGTAGTGATAGTGACAGTGGTAGTGGTAGTGACAGTGGTAGCGATACTGACAGTGGCAGTGACAGTAACAGTGATAGCAACAGTGACAGTGGTAGTGAGAGTGACAGTGGTAGTGATAGTCACAGTGAGAGTGGCAGCGATAGTAACAGTGATTGTGATAATGATAGTGACAGTGGTAACGATTGTGACAGTAGCAGTGATAGTAACAATGATAGTAATAACGACAGTGACAGTGGCAGTGATAGCGATAGTGACAGTGGTAGTGGTAGCGATTGTGACACTGGTAGTGATAGCAACAGTGATAGCGTTAGTGATAGTGGTAGCAATAGTAACAGTGATAGTGACAGTGACAGTAGTAGTGATGGTGACAGTTGTAGCGATTTTGACAGTAACAGTGTTAGTATCAAAGATAGCAATAGCGACAGTGACAGTGGTAGTAATATATTGACATTGGCAGTGTTAGTAACAGTGATAGTGATAATGATAGCGACAGTGGTAGTGATAGTAACAGTGACTGTGATAATGATAGTGACAGTGGTAAGGATTGTGACAGTGGCTATGTGATAGCGATAGTGACAGTGGTAGCGATAGTGACAGTGGTAGCGATAGTGACAGTGGCAGTGATAGTAACAGTGATAGCGATAGTGACAGTGAGAGTGGTAGCGATTGTGACACTGGTAGTGATAGTAACAGTGATAGCGATAGTAACAGAGGCAGTGATAGTAACTGATAGCGATAGTGACAGTGATATTGATAGTGACAGTGACAGTTGTAGCGATTTTGACAGTAACAGTGTTAGTATCAAAGATAGCGATATTACAGTGACAGTGGTAGCAATATAGTGACATTGGCAGTGATAGTAACAGTGATAGTGATAATGATAGTGACAGTGGTAGTGTCAGCTTAAATCGCAAACAATTAGTTAATGTTTAATCTTAGTTGACTGTAACAATAACCGCAATTCACTTCCAAGCCAATCACGTTAGAGGACACTCCTGGTTGAGATAATGCTAATTTTAGAGCATGTTCAGAGTAACGAGACGGGTACATGAGAATTTAGAATAATCTATTAGCTAAAGTTCTGCTACCAATTTCGACGTCTGCCATCTACTCAACCCGAACAAGCAAGCCGGAGACCAAAGTAAGACCTTTGTAGTAACTGTAGCGAGTTAATTGTAGTGATTATCTGTTGTAGAAGGCGTTAAGTCGAATGATTCCCGCTATTTAGCAACGCATTGTAAGTCATGCGCATCGAGTTAAAACTTTATTTTGTTGTTTGATTCTTAGATCAAATCAACACTGTATCAATACTATTATCGTTATCAACGCCACCAACATCATTGTCAACTTCATCGCTTAGAGACATCTACAATAATTCAACTTTGATTCAACTTTTTGCAAGCTTGAAGTCGATTGAATATTGATTAAGTCCTTTAAAACGAATGATCACCAGTTGCGTTTGGATTCAAGGTTTTGCTTGTGAATAAAGCCTACAGGTAGCGATAGTGACAGTGGCAGTGATAGTAACAGTGATAGTGATAAAGATAGTGACAGTTGTAGCGGTTGTGACAGTGGCAGTGATAGTAACAGTGATAGCGATAGTGATTGTGGTAGTGATAGTGATTGTGATAGTGACAGTGACAGTAACAGTGATAGCGATAGTGAAAGTGATAGTGGTAGCGATTGTGACACTGGTAGTGGTAGTAACAGTGATAGCGATAGTGTCAGTGGCAGTGATAGTAACAGTAATAGGGACAGTGACAGTGAAAGTGGTAGTGACTGTGGTAGTGATAGTGATTGTGATAGTGACAGTGACAGTAACAGTGATAACGATTGTGACAGTAACAGTGATAGCGGTTGTTACAGTGGCAGTGATAGTAACAGTAACAGCGATTGTGATAGTTACGTTGATAGTGCATGACATTGGTAGCGGTAGTGAAAGCGGTTGTTATAGTTACAGTGACAATAACAGTGAAAGCGGTTGTTACAGTGGCAGTGATAGTAACAGTGATAGCGATTGTGACAGTCACGTTGATAGTGCACGACATTGGTAGCGGTAGTGAAAGCGGTTGTTATAGTGACAGTGACAGTGCCAGTGATTGTGATTGTGAAAGTTTCAGCTTTTGATCTCAAATAGGCAAAAATGGCAAGCAACAGAATTTTGGATATTTTGGCAAGTTAGATATGAGATGGTAAATGGAAAATTGTTTTATCAAATTTAATGAGCTTTCTAAAACCATCGATACCTGAAAATTAATTAAACAAGTTAGACAATTTGCACAGTTTAATTTTTTACCTCCTACACAATTTTTCAGCTTGGCAACATTTTCCATATAAGGTCATATGGTATATGAGCTGATAATCCAGATTGAGTGAACCAATAAAAACAATGGTAACGCAATTTTTGAGGTCAAAAACATAAAGTACTATTAAAGCCAATTTGTCATTGGTGTTTTTATAGCTCTAAGGGCTTTTCCAACACTTCTATTCGACAGTAAATTGACAAAGTACCCACCTGAGCAATTCATTTCCAATCCCCGAAATCAGCTTTAAAAATAGTGCATTCAGTGCGACTGAATAAAATTCAAAACATACGACAAAGATTTATGACGCCCACATGGTTTGAAAGGACTCCAAGCTGCTCTATACTAGCGTTTACACTGAACTAGTGAGTTTTTGGCTCAAACACTGGGCCAACAGCCGCGCAATCTCCACTTGATTATATGAATTTGACAGGGAAAGTGAGTTTCAAACCATGTGACATCACACATATCTAATGTTCATTAGCTTTAAAAGTTACGGGCGCTAAAATATAGCTATTTTGTCTTTCGCAGCGAAATGTGTTTTAATAGCTGCCGGTAACAAGTGTCTCATACAGGTCAAACTTTGGTTTTAGATATTTTAAACTAGTTTGACGAAGATTTCGGTTTAGTAACACTTTGATAATGATATATATTCATGGCGCGATTGCTTAAGAATTATGGCTGTCGTTTTGCACCGTATGATTTTCTGCCTTTAACTCTAACTCAGAATTGAAAATAAGACTTTATATCCTGATAATTCTGTACAAGTTCCAGGAGAACATATAACATTCTATACTTAAAAGTTACTAACACTCAATACCAAGGCAGCGGCTTTATTGATTTTTATTAACCAGTATTAATCTATTAACAATTCAACCAACTATTGTTTTTCAAATGTTTTTAACGTTACAGCTTAGAAAACTTTATTTTTAATTCATATTTCGCAGCTTGCCTATAAGGCTATTTCTTTTTATTCCAACTTGTTTTGTTCTCTTGGTTGGAAGAAGAAATTTTATGTTGATGAATGAGCTGTGGTCGAAAAAGCTATTTTGAACATAATAACTTTAAACATGAAACGCAAGTCAATCGTAGACATTGGTATGCTGTGCCTTTAACGGCATTTTCACTAAGACATAGTTTCCACATGTCTTGAAGAAATGGCTTAAGAATTCGGGATAGCTGACGAAACAGTATTCAGTCGTAAACATTCCTCTTGGTCAGGTCAATTAAGGCATGGTCACTGTTGGCGGTGTACCGAAAATCGTTTTTATGCGATTACTCGGCTGTTTTGCGGCCAATTTTGTTTATCTTGGTACCAAAATGTTCAGAAAAGTGAGCTCTATATTTCGACATAAGTTTTATTTGTTTGTTTTTATCGATTTCCATTACTTATCAAAGAAAAAGAAATGATAAAAACAACTTCAATTGCTCTAATTATAAGTTAAAGTAATTTAATTTCTTTTTTAAGAGAGGGCATTGTTTTCTTTTACTGACGTAATAGGATTTCGTTAAAGCACACGTAAACAACTTATGGGACTTAATATTCAACTTTTGAAAAATGTTTGAGGAGAGCATCTTATATATATACATGTATATGTATGTATTCCTGTATTCACTTTAAGCATTCTAGGACAATAAAAAATGTTACAATGTTTGCTGTTACTGCATTATCTAAAATGTTTTCAAGTTTAGAGCTTCAACGAGCTTAATTACCTTTAAAAGTGCAAGAAATAGCTTCTACTGACGACAATCAAATTCCATTCAAATATGAAACCTTTACGTACTTAAGGAAATCTGCTGTTTTGAGACACTTCCAGGAAGCAGGTATTGATTGTCAGTGGTCACATGTTTAGTCAATGCACTTTCAACATTAATTTAAACACAAGAAGCCAAGCAACGAAAACTTTCTTCTAAGAATTTAACAAAACTCTTGCAAAGAATAAAAATGTCTCGCCTATTATATATTTTTTTTATGCTTGTTCATTCTCGTTCGACAATATTAGTTTCACTTAAACGGAACTTTCTCCGATGTCTTCCAGTCAATTATCAAGTATATTTCCGTGTGGAAACACAAAAATAAATTATGAGTAAATGTTCAAAAAATTCCGGTTTGTATTTTCTTCAATCATAAGTCGTTTGAAAACCATTATTATTTCATCAACACTTGCTGTGCTATATGCTTTGTGTAGAAGAGAACGATCGAGTATAACAAGGAAAAATTCAGTGTTCACAACAAATAAAACACAGATCTGTTGGATTTTGTTTACATATTTCAAATGAAACTAACAAGGAAATTTTCCTAAAGTTTAAAATATGTTTCAGTTCAAATAACGCTGTCATTTCTTTATCAGTCTTGCTTCATATTTTACAGAAGTAAAAAATTAACCTTTTTACGTTAAACCAATTGTGTACATAGTAACATGTTAACCAAACCAAACTTCAAGATATAAACAGTTCTAATTATTTTTGAGATCTTTGAGATTATTTCAGAGACAAAGGCAATTACGATTAAGAAATGCCTCAGAAGTTATTTTGATAGCGACGTTAGTGTTTCTGTTTGTAAGGACGTCAGACTCTTGACCGGCTTTGGTTTCTTTTTCTGATATTTATTTGCACGACATTAATTGTGTCTAAAACCGATCAATACTGCCTGCAAAGGAAATCTATGAAAAAGAACAAAACATTGTGCAACAATTAAGGATCACACAATAGATTTATTACATAAGCATTAACTCAGTCGTAACAATTAAAGCTGCTATATTTTTTCTAGAGTTAAAACTTAAGTCCTAAGGTACGTTGTTCCTTAAAACAACAAAAAAAAAATTGTCATACTTTGTTCTACTAGCTACGCAAAAAAAAAACTAACCAATTTTGTAATAACATCCGTTTTGTTTAATTTAAAGATATTGTTTTCTCAACTCAAGTTCCCTTTGCTTTGGGCTTTAGATTTATACCTTTTTCTATGTTATTTAAGTTTGTTAAAAGCCAAAACTATTTACAATGACGCGTATTTCTCTCTGTGACTCCAAGGGTCATACTTAATCTACTTTCTGGCTGATGCATGACTGCATGCAGCTCGACATCCGACAAAGTTATTCAAATTTATTTATGCGAAAAATAAATAGCGAGTGCTCAGCCGCCGATAAATGCGATATCTAACAAGTATGGATAATCAGGCTAAGTCACGTCCTTATTCAGGTCTACTTGACGAAGAGGTCGTTAGTCGAAGCACCTATTGAATTTTGGACGTTAATCCGCCTCTAATATAAACTTAAGGCATTCGTTTGGTCGCCATCCAGGCTGGGTGTGAAATGGCGCCTTAATGACCCCAATCACGCAACAAATGTTTATAGTAAAAAAAATCCTCTATTTTGAAGCTTTTGTCGAGGTTTCAACGCGTTTAACCTCAATTCATGTTTCTAGCCATTTCAATTTTCATAATTCAGTTATTTCCTTCCCACACGGAACCGGCAGAGCTTACATGACTTCATATACATGTCTTTTCCTCCAGAAAGCTCTTAAGAAGCATAATCTATATTTTCTAACTTTTAACACCAGCTTAAGCTATTTAAGTTTCCTAGCTAGACGTTATTCATCTTAGTACTTAATTTGCAAGGTGATATTCTATACATTGCTTTAGAGATTACAGTCCATTTACTAGGCTGGTGGTGTATAGGCTATAGCTCGTTGCCCGATGGGCGAGAATAAAATGACCGCATTTGGTAAGTCGAGTTTAGCATAGAGGGCTGAGCCCCGCAACTATATGTCCATGGATTTGATTCCATCATTGATGGTCTGTGATGTAGATCCTCATTAAGAACACGCGGTTTAGTCATTGTCGTTCCTCGCAGATAGTCACAGTGCAATGTTGAATAGTTTGGGTGAAGCAGCTGTTGTACCGCCCCGCCATTAAAACCAGTCAAGCTACTCAAAAAAGCGTACTTGGCAAACCGTTCAGCTGCTTCGGCACGCTGGCGCTTAAGCTTCATTCTTCTATTCTGGAACCAGGTTTTCACTTGTGTATCAGTAAGGTTCAAGGCGTTTGCAAACTCAGAGCGTTCTTTTGTTCCAAGATACTTTTGGTGACTGAATCTTTTCTCCAGCTCGTAAACTTGTTCTACCGAGAAAGACGAGCGTGACTTTTTTCCCTTATTCAGCATTCCTTCGTTCCCTATGGACTCTGAAAGACAAACATTTAGTAAATAACCATTTTTTTTCTCCGCCTTCTTTTATTCTGACAATGTACAGAAGTAAATGATTATCAATAATCATATTTACAACCACTAACGCCGATTCAATGAAGCAAAATCGGGCAATTAGGTCATCGCGTGCATAGTTTGGGACTCGAAAAGAGCCTGAATATTTCGTCCGGAAACTCCCTATTGAAGCGGTAAATATTTGCGCAACACAAATATAAAGTATTACTCTGGAGCTATCGCCCCTCGTTGTTAACAATTTTGTAAAATGTTTAATTCCATCCTTCCTTAGTCAAACTAAGCTGATGAGGTTCGATCACTGGAAGTTGTCGGAAAAGCGAAATTTTGCCGGGAACTGGTTCGATGACCGCAAACAAAAGTTCCACGGAAGAGGCTTGTCTGTAGGTTAGTCGGCGCTTCTAAAAGCTCTCATACAATGCGACGCTGAGCGCTGATTATGTCAAACTTCCTTCCTTGAATTACGGTATGCTTGCAGTTCGAAAAAGATTTAAGAAATACTCGGGCTAAAGAATGATTTAACACAAACGCATGTTCAAAAAAACACTTAAAGTCTCTGGGTTTGATTCAGTATTAAATCAAAGGCGGAGAATTTCAGTGGCCGCAGGGTGCTCAAAAGAAATGACCAACCGGCTATTTATGAAAACTATAGTGAAAGCTTATCTTGAATATAGAGTCCCAAAAACAAAATCTACTAGGGAGAACGCAGAACTCGAATAATTATTAGAGCCGTCAATTCAGTCAAGTTAAGATGTTTGAAACATTTCGATAACCTCGACGATAGAATCACAGCTTTTGGTAAATATTTACACTAACTGGCGCTAAATGCGAAGGTTAACAGCTAAGTGCAAAATGTTACGAAAGCCGACCAACCTTTATCAACAAATCCTGTATAATGTTTGTCTAAAACATCTTCTGGAACAGTTGTTCTTCTGTCTTCTGTTGTTTCGTGGTCTCGAGCGATCAGATCCGCAACCAAAAAAGAAGCTTTTCTCTTCGGAGCTTTAAAGCTAACGCCTTCATCTTTAAGAAGAGATGACTTCATGTTTCTACTCAATATCTGTCCTGATTCCATGTGTTGTGTATGTGCTCTAGTTGAGAGTCCACATGTGAGTACCGTTCTTATCTAGAGCCAGTGTGCGAATGAGAAAGTTGTATGGGCTCTTGAAAATCAATTTCATTTCCTATTATTTTCTATGAAAGCAGACAACGATGCCATTCAGTTAATTGTAAACACATACTAATTTGGTAAGTTTGGTCAAAGCTCGGCTAATGCTATTGGCTGATAAATATATTAATATTCAACTATCAATAGTTGCACAATACGAAATTAATTTCATATAATGGTCATTTGGTTTCCCGTAAGTAGAATCCCTTAATTGTTGGACAGTTGATATTGCTAAATTGCCAGTATCACAGAGATTCGGGGAGAACATAAATCCTCTTATGTTGAGAATACTGTAAACCAGTCTTTGTCTTCCAGAGTAGAAGGATCCAAAAACAAAAATATTAAAATATCAATCTTGGGTTTTGTTCTTGTAACCTTGTTTTATTTAGTTGCGAAATTTTTAATCGGTCCATTTCGTCTTTTTTTTGAGTTGAGAATTATTTTGGCAAATCATCTGTTCATGAGAATAATTTTGACAATAACGGAACAGAGGTTTAGATTAAAACATTGATAAACGAATTTGAAAGTTTCATGGACTTGTTCAGATTTTAAGTCAGTTTACACAAAATTTTGTTCACACGTAACTGTAAACTTCAGATTGTTTTGAACTTGGGAGCTAATGAACCATTGAATTCAAAGAGTTTTCATGGCAAGGTCTCACTCTCTGAAAGAATGCACTTTGACAGCGAAAAATAATCAAAATTTCTGTTATCATCAATTACCTTGACTGCTGCAAACAAAAATAAAATCGTTTCATCTTATTTACAGCCCTTAATCCAAATTATGAAATATTGACTTCGAAGTTACAACGATTGAAGAGATTCTCAAAGGCTAAACACGAAACCTCAGGAAATTATTTCCTTTCTTATTAACAAGCATAAGAGCTATTATTCTTTTGTAATTCAGCTGGCGTCAAGAATGGAGCGTCTCGAAATCTTGATATTTTTCCTTGTTCTCAGTTTGTTCATTTTAATTTGGTAAAAATTGCGACCACGGAACATGGAGCCCTTTCGTGAGGCACCAAAAAGATCTCTCGCAGATCATTTACTTAGAACTGCCATCAGTTTTAACTATGCAACGTGTTTAAGCATAATATATCAATAACAACCACCCCAGCTTCAAGCACTCAATTTCGAAAACATTCGATCGATTTGGATATTAAGATTCCATGGATGAATTACGGTGTGAGGCGCGTGGTTGAAACGAGATATTGCCTTCCTACCTGGTCACGTAAACATGAAGCCATTACCTCTTTAAGATATCAGACGCAGACGTGGAATTGCCTGAATTCTTCACAGCTGAAGTGTTCGTTCATCGTTAAATATTTACCAAAATAGCGCGACATGTGGAAACCAGAGAGGATGCCCCGACGAGAACAAAGAATTAGTGATTTCGCAATTCTCTAAAATAAGAAACTATCTGGAACCAGTAAAGTTTACATTGTTTATGCAATATAACTAAATCTGCGAAATTAGTTGTAACCGAATATGAACTTTGTGAGGTACTTCCTTTAGAACAAGCAACCTGTTATAATAAGTTAGAATTTGTATTGTTTCTTTTCACGAAAACTATAGAACTGAACGTAGCAAACTATAAATCATTTTAATCAAGAATATTGCACCATATTCAGATCAAACATGCAAGATAAAACGACATTTGCCTGAGAATCATCAACTTTCAGACTCAATCAGTTTAATAACGGAATGAGTTTTAGGATAATGCTAACAATTCTCTTGGCAAAATCTGGAAAAAAATTCATATACCGAACAGACTATCGTACTAAAACATCGGATATTGCACTCCAGTCCGTTTGATTGAAATGAGAGATATATCCAAACATATTTTACTGAACCAAATTTTCGTATTTCTTCGATCTTTTATTTTTACCGAACCTTTCTAAAATCTGTAGATGTTGTCCAGCTGTTTTCAAAACGTATCAATTTAAACTTGTTAGGGGCGCACGGTAGGAAATGTCTATCAGGAAGATCTACAATCAGTGGAACGAGATTTTTGCATTAACTTTCTATCTTAAGAAAAAAAATTGGACCCCTGAGCCAATACGATGACATATGCCAGTTTTAATTTCATTTCAAGTCATCTTCGTCATTGTAATAATTACGGGAAGCTAAAGTTTACCTCTGCTAATCGATGACTCGATCGCGAGTCTGACTTGAGCTTTTGTTTTAATTCACATTATAATAAGCAAGTAAATTTATACAAGAGCTAGGCGAGAACGGGCCATCTTTCCAGATGTTACTACTAAAACAACTTTATTCAGTGCCATGAAAACACAAGTTGACATTAGTGCTGTTCACAATCGGCAACAACTAATAAACAATTAACTAGTAACAATTTGACGAAAGTGAAATTACTTTTCTAACCGTTAAAATTAATGTAACTGTACAATAAACCAATATAACCTACTTCTTTGGTCATATGCTTCGATCTTTCATGGTCATTGACGGCATAACGAAAGATGTTTTTGTAACCGGAGTTAAGAAACTTAATGACTTGACTAGAATGACAACAGCAAGATTACAACAGAAATAAACATGAAGTTTTCTTGACAAAAGCCCTATACCCGTGAAAGTCAAACAACGAAAATTAAAGATTGCTATATACAGAGGGACAAAATGTCCCTTGGCATATAGACTAGGGCTAAACTCAATGAAACACTGAAACGCTGAAACACTGAAACACTGTGCTACAGTCGTTCTATAGGCTATAGCTCGATTCTAACACGTGTAAAGCAACCCTCAATTAACTCGAGCTTAAATCATGAAGCTTGTAGTGCTACCCAACTATGGCGCCGGTCGGTTTCAAACGGTCTTACTAAAGTTGTGCTGAGGTGGGACCGTTTCTAAGTTCAGGCGACCTTTATAGCACGGCGTCTGGAACGCGGGCCTTAGTGCACCTTGTTCCTTCTTAATCAGCCGCGCATGCAGCTGATAGTCTATAGTTGTTACTCCAAAGGCACTTTGATGACATTCTTCAGTCGCTTATACTCCAACTTATTACTGTTTTTTGTTCTTCCAAATCACGAAGGATGTTCAAATGATTCTTCAGCAGGTTTTTGCGCCTTACAGTTATTAGTATACATACGAGTGGTGATATTTCCGTCTTTCTTTTGATGTATGCGTCTTGTCCACATGGTGCTACAAACTGTGATTAGTTTAAATTCTTTTTCAAACTACTGGTTTCACATATACTCCATCCTGAACGGAAGAGGGTCGTCGGTCATTCTAACTGTTGATCGCTGGTAAATTATTGATGAAACTTATACAAAATGTTACTAATATATTGTTGTTACTTGAATAGACAAAATACCTAAACGATATTTCTTATTCTTTCTTCCCTTTAAGTTTTCTGAGTACAAAAAGCGGGGGTAACATTGCGGCTTTAGTTTCTAACGTTTTCTTCGAAAGTAATGCATTCTATTCTCAGTAGTAAGTACAGTGGCCGAATTTGTTGATGTATAGATTTGGAAACCTTTCGGTCGGATCAATTGAAATCTTCATTTATAGGCGTCTGTTAGTTTTAACTATTTCCGCTCTTAGCTTCATTCATCACCACTCCCATTGAACATTTTTCCTTTTAGCAATGACATTTAACAATAAAAAAGTCGCTATGTCTCATTAGTCTATTTTTGGACAAATATTCCAACTTGTTGCGTAATCTGCTTTTTAGAAGTTTTTAGAAACTGAAAGTCGAGGCTTTCGACATTTAACTTTCGTTTTATAAACTCATTTAAATGTCGAAAACATAAACTATGCAATCACTAGCAGCACCCCTAAGAACGGGAGACAGTTGATATTTTGTGTTTTTTTGCTTATTGCAGAATTCTACAAAGGTATTATGTATAAATTAGTTTCCCTTAACAAGACCTTTGTGGTATAAAACTTTCGGTAAATTACCAATCAATTAAGTTTATATTTGTTCCCTTCTTCATCTAAACGTCAACCTTATCATTTATGCAAAAACTCTCAGCTCGCCATTAACAACAGCATTTTATAAAAGCTTTTAACATTTGAACATTCAAGCGAAAACCAGAAAGCATCACAGACAACAAACTAGCTACACAGTCGATTTTTCTATTTCCACACATCGAATCTCAAACTAGCGAAAGCAAAGATAGTTTCATCCTTTTATGGGAGAAAAGTATTTGCCAGGATATGAATGGTGTACCAAGTCCACACAAAAAAGGAGAATTGTACGAATAAGCAAGTCGTTTGTTATTGCAATGCTAGAAACTGTTCAATAGCCAACAAAAGAGTTTCCGCACTGATAATAGGAAACGAATTACGGGAAATGAGATCGAATAAACAGCTAAAATGATTAATCTTGGAGTTTGAGTACAGCTCCGATGTGGGCCACGCTTGCATGTATTTGGTATCAATACGTCTTATATTGTTTATATAAGGAAAACTGCCCGACCCTAGCTCTTTTCTAAATTTCGCTTGCTACTTTTTCCTGTTCATCTTGAATTCAGTTTGAAGTTGGGCGTTTGTGGGTTGTTGGATGGAAAATTCAAGTTAATTGTTAATAATTTTGAATCTTTTCCTGCCAACACAAAGCTACCCAATCATTACCCATAAACTTCGTGCTCTGAATATATAATGATCAGCGTTTATTTGAAAAGAACCAAATATGAATAGTTGTTTTATTGACCTACAACCGATAATTCAAAACCATACAATAAATAACACATTTAAGACAATTGAATTGAATGCCGGTCTCGTTAAATCAGTGTTTTAGGATATCACAGCAGGTTAAAGAATCATTTCTATGATTCAAGCAAAAATTGAATCTTCACTTTGTTGGAATAGAGATGCTATTTCACCGACAAACTTTTAAATGATTCAGTTTTAATTACCATTCTGACTTGAATTCATACCAGAGGAATTATATTTGGAAAATAAGCAACGAAGAAATGGCCGTGTTATTACATTTCGACGTTAGAGTTTTAAATGCAATATTTCAACGATTGAGTCACTGCCGAAAACGGCAGTTGCGTCAGTCACTGAAGCTCCATCATCGGCTGATTTCTTTTCCTTTTCTACTTTCTGAGAGTGGGTCGTTAAACCACAGGTGTGGAGAGCATACAAATTAAGAGGAACAACCAAACTTGGATAATGATCTTGATTTGTTTCCTGGCGTTTTCCTCTGATGCTCAAGAAAATGAGAAATTAGAGCCGTGTTTGAAACTACTGCGGCTCGAAATACTTCGAATGTTGAGTTTGTGAGACAATTTATTGAAGACCACGCATGTGTATCTTTTACAAGAGGCAGTTGAGCAAGAGCCTTTTCTCGTTCACTAGTAGCAAAGCTGATTCTGTTTGAGAAGATACTTGAAACTACTACAAAGTTAAATCTATTTAAATTCTTGAACGTTGCGCGAAGAAAGTCAAGATAAACAACTATATTTTCGTAGATAATTTACGTTGTTACGCTGCCATTAATTCGGTAGACACCATGCAGCTTAGTTTTTGAGATCCAAAGTTGCCAAACACTATACTATAGGTTTAGCTTCTCAGTGCTTCTCGGCTTAACATTAACAAACTTTAAGTAACTTTTGACTTTGACTAGATACTTTATACGTTATCAGTGTGTAACCATTTATCCAATTCAGTACACTTTTTTTTTAAAAATAAGAACACACTTAATAAGAACAGTGAGGCTCAAATCGCTCGAAAAATAAGAAAAAATTAAGAACAATTTGACGCTGAAATGAAAATTAAAATTTTTTTTTAAAAAAATAGCAAAATGAGTGTGGCAAGCAGTCATCAGAGCATCACACATTAAATAAATTTCGTTACTTATTATTTTAATACAAGTATACTCCAACTGTAACACAAGTATACTCCAACTGTAACACAAGTATACTCCAACTGTAACAACTACATGTACTGTCATCTGCTGTAAAGTACACAAAATTTTACTCGTATTTCGAAATTGTAAATGTATTACAACCATAAAAGAATATATTGCAGTTAAGAACAAAATAAGAACATTTTGACCCTCAAAGTTTGAAAAAAGTAAGAACATTGAGTCTGGGCAAAATTTTACTGGTTCTTAATAAAAAAAAGTGTAAACACTTTGCAGCTTAGCTATTGAGATCTAAAGCTAAAAAACGTTATGAGGTGAATATTCATATTTATATTTAATAAACTGAGATTTGAAAACAATCGAGCAACATGAAAGGTAGTTCAACAACTGGTTCAAACGTTATATAGAATGAATAACACCAATCATTTCTACTCTTCAAGACGAGCAAAATGAATGGTCACTTTATAGGGTTTAATCAACTGGTTCAAAAGTTAGAATGAATAACACCAATCATTTCTGCTCTTCAAGACCAGCAAAATGAATGGTCACTTTATAGGGTTTCATCAACTGGTTCAAAAGTTCGAATGAATAACACCAATCATTTCTGCTCTTCAGGACCAGCAAAATGAATGGTCACTTTATAGGGTTTCATCAACTGGTTCAAAAGTTCGAATGAATAACACCAATCATTTCTACTCTTCAAGACAAGCAATTAAATCACTGGTCACCTTTTAGGGTTTCAACAACTGGTTCAAAAGTTAGGATGAATAACATCAATTATATATTTCTACCTTTCAAGACAAGCAAAATGACTGGTCACTTTATAGTGTTTCATCAACTGGTTCAAAAGTTAGAATGAATGACACCAATCATTTCTACTCTTCAAGTCAAGCAAAATGAATGGTCACGTTATAGGGTTTCATCAACTAGATCAAAAGTTATGAATGAATAACAGTGTATATCAATCAAATCAACTAATCAACACAAGCAGAATGCCAATGATTACTTTAATGGTTCAACTGGCTCAAAAGTTAGGAACTCATTGTTTTAAGCTAGTGATCATGAAAAACAGATACGGCGAATGCGATCACTTTGCGGTGAGGTTCCAACATATATTTGAAAGGGAAAATTAATAACACCTAATACTTTCAAGACAAAAAGCCATTTTGTAAAGGTTAACGTTTCGACAAGAGACGTTATTGCTGGCTTGAATGACATAACTACATAAGCATTCAACTCTTAGTTAAAGGTCAAGAAATACTGCTCTTCTTTGTGAACGTGCACTGGCAGAATCCCTTTAAGCCATTCAAATCGTGTTATATTTATTTTGGTAAGTAAACCACTAATGGTTTCTTGAAGTATCTTTAAGTTTGGACCTTATTCGCTTGGTTTGCAAACCGTGACTCACTTCTGTTGTTTTGTATGGTGAAGTGCCTTTGAGAATAATTGCATCTGTTTGCCGAAGGAAACCGAAAGTTATTCGGCTATTGTAGAATGGGTACTGATCGTCTACATCACAAAAAGTAAACAAAACAAAACCGATGCTCAACTCAAGAATAAACTTAAATTGTTTGCGAAACAAATTATTTAAGACCAATGCACATGTATCTTTTACAGGAGGCGGTTGGACAAGGGCCTTTTCTCGTTAGCACAGCTGAGTTGGTTCGAGCAGATACTTGAAACAACTACAAAGTTAAATCTATTTAAATCCTCGAATGTTGCGCGAAGAAAGGAAGATAAACAACTACTTTCGTAGTTATTTTACGTTGTTGTGTTAGCATTGATTCAGTAGACATTGTGCAACTCATAGTTTTTGATATCAAAAGTTGCCAAACACTGTACTTAAGGTTCATAATAGCTTCTGCTTCTCGGCTTAACGTAAGCAAACTTGAAGTAACTTTTGACTTTGTAGATACTTTACGTTGTCAGTGTGCTACCATTCAGTTCAATTCAGCAAACACTTGCAGCTTAGCTTTTGAGATCCAAAGCTACCAAACGTTACTAGGTTTAGCTTCGGATTCTAATGAATATTTAATATTTAATAAGCTTAGATTTTAAAACATCGAGCAACATGAACGATTATTTTAAAGGTTTCAACAACTGGTTCCTGAAAACGTTAGAATGAATAACACCAATCATTTCTATTCTTCAAGTCAAGCAAAACGAACGGTCACTTTATAGGGTTTCATCAACTGGTTCAAAAGTTATGAATGAATAACAGTGTATACCAATCAAATCTACTCTTCAACACAAGCAAAATGCAAGAATTACTTTAAAGGTTTCAATAACTGGCTCAAAAGTTAGGACTGATTCATTTTTCTTAGCTAGTGATCATGACAAACAGATACAGATGCGATCAAGCACTTTGCGGTGAGGTTCCAACGTATATTTGAAAAGGAAGATTAATAACATCTAATACTTTCAAGACAAAAAGCCAATTTATAAAGGTTTCGACAAGAGACGTTCTTGCTGGCTTGTATGACATAACTATATATAGGCATTCATTACTCTTAAGTAAAGGTCAAGAAATACTGCGTGGTCTTCTTTGTGAACGTGCACTGGCAGAACCCGTTTGAGTCATTCAAATCGTGTTATATTTATTTTAGTAAGTAAACCACTAATGGTTTCTTGAAGTATCTTTAAGTTTGGACCTTATTCGCTTGGTTTGCAAACCGTGACTCA
>JAOBRD020328206.1:2247-12937 GCA_027575215.2 Hydrozoanthus sils | reverse complement strand
CTTCTGTTGTTTTTTATGGTGAAGTGCCTTTAAAATAACTGCATCTGCATGTTTACCGAAGGACACCGAAAGTTATCCGGCTGTTGTATAATGATATATTTTACATCGTTAAAAATAAATAAAACAAAACCGATTCTCAACTCATGAATAAACTTAAATTTTGTACATTTCTTTTGGTTATAGTTCAAATAAGCAACTCTACCTGAAGCCGGTTAGCAGTCGCGGTTAGCCGTCATAAGCGAAACCATACAACCATGAGTTTGATTACTCTAGATGTCATATTAAACGGCGAAAATCGGATCGGCTATTACGTCAGCTTTTTTGCAGTTGTTGACACAGCCATGTCAAGAACGTCTTTACGCAATGCCAAATGGAACAAAACAGCACCTTTGAAAAAGTTTAAGCAATCCGGAAACTTATCATTTGAATTGAGGGAGCCGATAACTTGCTTTGCATAATATCGGGTAATTTATCTGGAAGAAAAACTATGAGTTTGCTTAATCACAAGCAAAAATAAGGTGATCGGAACTTCATTCTCAACCACTAGTAATGTTTGAGCTTTATTAAACCATTGCTTATTAATAACGAGCGAGCTAAAGCCCTCGAACTGAATGCCGACTACAGATATCATGTGTTAGGGGCGAAAATTGTTCCCAAACATGATAAAGAAACTTCAAAGTAACCTTTTGTACTTCAAACTGTTGTTGCGATCAGTATAGGTTTTTGAATTGCCTCGTAAGTTTGTGCCAATCTATAATCTGTAAATTATCCCATAAAAGGTAAAATAAACCTGTAAAATAGAAATCGAGTCTTGTTAATGAGCCGTACCGGCTTAGATACGCAACCATAGTATAAAGCTTAATCTGTTTTAAGATAATCACGGCTTCTTAAAAAACTTGAGCACGTTGATTTATTTTAAGGCCTACATTCTTTGGTTTCCAATCAAAAATAAAAAGTACTGTATTTCAAATTCTAGAATTAATCTTATAGATGACTTCCAAGTCTTTTTTAAGTTCCTTTTTCCTTTGTTAATCTCCCACCATGCAGATATCCGGATCACAGTAGTTGACATAATGTGGTTAGATAGTTATGCAGTCATTACTACTTTCTAATTTCTTGCAGTTCCGTGGTATACAATACGCGGAAACTTTTTAGTGTGTTAAAACCAAGCTCTTTTATGTCAAAGCAAGGAATGTCTTTTCCCACTTCTACTCTTTTTTTGTTGTAAAGGAATCGAGATATTAAAAAGTAGCTTTGTTTGAAAACAAAACGTTTAAATTTATTCCTGGCACTTGCGTTCAAGGGCTCCTGTCAGCTTGCGCCCGCCATGCAGTCTATTACGACAGCTCCGCAAAGAAATACAATCGACTTTGTTTTGTCAGGAAACAAGTTGTTTGCATTTAATCTGTTTATTATATCCAGTGGATCACTACAAAGCCTTTCAAACCACAAACCAAGCTGAGGGTTAATACTCGTAGTTGTACGTGAAGTAGTTGATACTGCTATGGCGCCCATAGTCACTCAAACAAAGAACTCTCTTTCTAGAAGAATATCCGTTAACTTTCGACAGAGTTTGGGAAAGAACTAAATTCGGAACTAATTTGCACGTACGGGGATGTTCTGAATAAATCAAAGAAATATAAAAAATCTTTGAGACCTAGCAACAAAAACAAGAAAGAGAGCAAGACAAGTCAATCATTGACTGATAACAGAACGCGAAAATGCTTAAAAGCCAAAATCTTAGTCTCACTGATTGTTTCTTTGACACGAAAAAACCCACAACAAACTAAATATTTAAATGGTAATAAACCGACAAGCTTATAAATAGGTTAAAAAAGAGCATGAGTCAAATTCCAAATTTACTCTTTCAATGAATCTTAGTTGCTGCCTGCGGAAACAACGGCCTACTTTTTTTGAAACTTAATTTAGATATGACATAATAGCTTAAGTCGAGGCCAATACTATATACTGATATTCATTCTTTGTTGATCTAAACTTATCCTAGATGATTTTGGTTCCAAACTTGCATCATTATTTTTCTTAAGATCCGAAATCGCTAAACGTGCAACCGGATTCCAGCACTTTTGTTAAAGCAAATTTAAAAATGGATTCCTTCCTCGAAACTCTCCTCGCCAATCAAACGAAACACAAAAGACAGTAATATGATGTAGGATTAAAAATGGCCTGTCCGCTCACATTGCAAAAACAGCAAAGAGCTTCATAATAGTTTTTGCTAATAAAAAGTTGCAGTAAATGAAGCATTAATAAACTATTTTGGATATCCAAAGGTATTTCCATCATGTACAAGGTAACTTCAAATTCTATAGTGACTTGCTCTCACAAAGAAACATGTTTACTACCTTATGTATTTTAAGTGTTCGAGTTCACTTCGCACTTTTTAGACAAGGCTTGGGTCAACCAATTCACTTTTATCTTATGAGATGTGAAGAGGTTTACCAGAAATATGACAATTTGTGGTTTACTCTTTGTGTCTTGCAGAGTTTGACAACGGCTAGAGGTTCCAAGTTTTCGGGAGCTGTTATTGTTCTGGCACGCGTTGTAGTTGAGACTAACTGTCTGTCGGCCGGAAAACGCCAGGCTCAACAAACTGTGAAGATTTTTGTTTAGATAGATACTATAAGCGCTGAACCACGTGTTAATAGGCATTGACAACAGCACAATAAAGACTTTTCTTCTAAACGCAGCTGTTGGGTAGAGTGCTAACAGCTAGCTTTTTTAATGGACTTTTTTCAAAGCAATCCGCTAATCTCGAGTAATTATAAGTAAGAGGCGAGGCAATTTGTTTGCATCAAAGAACTTCTTAGCAAAAACTTACACTCAGCCCTCAAACTTAATGCTCAATAAAGTAAAAAAGCTGAAGAAAACCGGAACTTTTATTGATGCCATTTCTTGGGCTTGGCTGAAACGTTTACCGAGGCTGAAGAGTGGTTTGAATGACTATCAGAGACAGTATGGCTGACTAATTGGTGTTCTGGTTTTATAACGGCTCCACGACGGATTAACAAAGTTGTTCAGCCTTCTTGGCACCACTTCTTATCTTCACATGATAAGCACAGACAGCAAAGCTTCGCCGGTGTGGCTGGTGTCAGATAACTGATGGGGACCTAGACAAAAAGAAAAGAACTGGAAAAAAATCACGAGTTTGACCTGGTGCGAATTTGCTTCGATTCCGCTTTTGTTACTAGGAACACTTAAGGAGCAAAGTCCACCGTATACTGAATTTAGTACGAAAAGGAAACAATATACCCTCAGTAACTATTTAATAAGAGATCTAATAACTTGCATCTTCCTTTCGGCGTCTCCTAGGTTCTCAGTGCCATATGTTTTTGATTTTTAGCGATTTTTATTTTAACCTAACAGTTAACTGAAACAAGGCTCTCTTGGTGATTAGCGATAATAGTCATTGGAGAAGGGGGGGGGAGGGAGGAGGCGATCGCAAAACTGCAATAAAAGTTCCATTTTATTAAACTTAGTCGTATGTATAATCAGAACAAGACACTCTATAATTGCTGTTTGTCTGTTTGCAATCTCTTTAGTATAGGTAAAGCTGCGCCGCAAGAGGGATTAGGTATGGATTGTGATACATTGAGTGTATCATAAAGAAACTAAAAAATGGCATAACTCAAAGTATTCTTAGTGCTGTACCCAACCCTTAATTTAGTCGCTTTGTACAATGATAAGTTCGCGTACTGGGCGTTCAATACTTGACTATTGTTCATCCGAGTACTTTCCTGCACAAGTTTCAGCACTTTGGGAAGATAATATATCGGGTCCGGTGTTTAATGACAACCAATCGAAAAGAGGAAAAAATTTAAAGGACGGTTGAAGGAAAGCTATAAAACAAAACTCGTATATGCAAGAGAACAGCCAAGTTTCGTACAAAAGCTCGAATCCAAAATAGTTTATAACTATGCAAAAAAAATAGTTAAGTTTAAGTTTTAATTGTGTTGGTTGTGTTTTGTGTTTGAACACCATATTTTGCCTTCGTCGACCCCTTTGCTGCTACCAAAGGCGTTGGCGAAGAACTTCAACTTTTACGGAAATCAGTACATCTAAAACAAAACTGTTTCCATAAGCAATCTCAGCACTGCCTGTAACAACTATACATTTACTCATTCCGTCGAGTACTACTACCATCAACACAGCGGAAAAATAACAAAACTGGACAAATGTAGTACCATAATCGGATTATAATTTGTATTTTTTTTATGCCGTTACCCCCAGTGTTCCTTCACTTTTTTTACTATTCCTTTCTTCTCAATGCTATTCAGTATTCAAGATTTAAATGTTGAGAGGTTTCTCAACAGCTCACTTCGGCTCCTAACAACAAGTGAGTAAAACACTTTGTTCTTAAATTGTTCTTATTTCTATATTTTTTAAATCGAAGAAAAACTAGGCCAAACAGGTGTTGCAATACATGTATATAAATACGAATTCGCCTAGCCATTTTTCCGAGACGATTTCTAGTCATTATAAACTGCGAAGCATTTCTTATTCATTTTGTAATGGTCAATGTAATGTACAATTAGCCATCGAGCCCGAGCCTCAGCTTGTTCTTAAATTGTTCTTAAATTTTCGCCAATCTGAGCCTCGTTGTTCTTATAAAAAAAGCGTGTAAGAGAAAATGGAATTGATGAGACAAGACGCTCTACATCGTGAAGACGAACAACAAAAGTCTCCTATTAAAATGGTTCAAAGGAAATTATACAGTATTCAAGTAGGGAGAACTTAAAAACCTAGTGTGTTGAGCACAAGAATATTTGCCATCTGTTGGGATCAATCGGGGTTAGAAAAAATGGTTTGGGCTGTATCTTCAATAACATAAGAAAGGTCAATAACAGTACTTACAGTAATCTCTTTGTTTATTTTTTCTCTTTCACTGATCTCTTTATAGTAACCATAAGAATTAACGGATCATGAAGAGAATAGGCCAAATACAGCTCAAGTACTGAAGATTAAAGTTTCTACAGCATATGCAGGGTTTAGATACTCAGCTGCAATCGGCTGACAAAGTTGTGTTTAGTTACAGAAGCCCTCAGACCAAAACTGGGCTCCTCACCACAACTGGCCATGGCATAAATACCTTCTGAATTTTTCGACAAGTCTCCTTGGTTCTTTTTTAGTTCCCAATGAGAGATCGAGAAACGAGGCTTACAGTTAAACGTCTTATCCAAAGATAAGCAAAGATCAACCTTTTGTGTCTGATACATGGAAGCTCTAGCGCTAGGAATCGAACCCAGGTCTTCCGCATGGCAGACACGCGCCTTCCCAGCTGTGTTTACCAGACGGAGCTAGCAGGTGGCGTTTTTGAACAAAAACGTAATTAACATTCTTTCGATTAGTTACCTTGCACGTTACTCGCATCACAGTAACGATTATAATTGTTCTATCAACATTCGATGCAGTTCGTTGTGGCAGTTCAAACTGAGATTGTGAGAAAATGCTTTTGGTAAATAAAATGAGCTATAGCGACAAGAAGAATCAACCCTCCTATCCTCTCCCGTCCAAACTCGGGGCAAAAAAAATAGTACTTCTCTCTTACACGGGTTATTGAATCACACTGACCCTCTTTTTCATTGTTTTAGAAAGCCTCAACGTCCAATCACTGCGGCTAATAGAAGTTATCAGACAGAAAAACTGATAGTTGTTGTTGTATCGAAAACCCGTTAGTCTCCATCGGAATATACCACACTGTGCTCAACTATCTTGTTTTATAAATCATTAGGACTTTAAACTTAATTTTTTTAAATGTAGTTCACTATACTGACACTGATAATCAAGCATGAATATAGTGCTTCGCAATAATAATGTCACGAATCAGACAATTAAACACTGAAACCAGCTATCGTAAAATCGAGAGGCGGCTAATGCAATCTTTTGAGCCGGCCATAATATCTAAAGTTTAATAAGGAAATCGATTCTTGTATTTACAAGATCGCTACGTTCTCTAAACACCGTTTTGTCAAACATGCCTCTGCCCTGTCGGGGTCACGTTGGGGTTGAAATTTCTATTTTAAGTATATAGTGTACAACGCATTACATGGCACCCAATAACTGTGTCCAGAGTGGCGCCTGCGAGTCCTGATACCTCCCATTAAGGTATAAACAAAGATCTATTAACGCACAGTGGTCGAGTATTGAGAAAAAATTCTATAATACGTGAGCTATATTATTCACACAAGAAAAGCTAATTAATCAATCCAGTTATTGTCATCCTGTGTGCTGTTTTGCTGATTATCTTGAAAACAAAGCACGTGTAGTTGGACATTGTATGGGCACTCAAATCGACGTGAGAGGCGTTGATACTCATTTCCTTCAGTCGCACCACTTATCACGTGCTTGTCGTACCACTGACCACGTGCTGGACACGTTGGCTTTTTCGAGAAGGCTGTTAACGTTTAACCAAAGAGTCAACCGAAAATTTCAGGCTAGTTTTTTTAAAAACAACTAAACGGGTCCATGCATATATGATGAGAAATTGGCTTCTATTTTCCGTCTGTTTGTATAGACATATCTAACTTTGTTTTACCATAACAACTTCTGTTTGCAATAATTTGATAAAATAATAAGCTAACATCTGACTGTATTCTGTTATTGCAAGGAAAGAATGTTATTAAAGTTGGGCACTTGATAGACTAATCCATTCGATCAAAGTCAATGAGTAGACGAGGATGAACAACGAATTCCTCGAATATGTAGAAATGATTTTGGTACACAATATAAACTAAAATTTACAACTTAAACGCACAGCGAGTTCATTATCAAAAGCGTTGTATATTGTTGTTCCCAAGCACCCTGTATTGAGTTTGTCTATTCAAACATTAAGCTAGATTACATCGTTTTATGGGCATTATCACAATTTTTGATTATAGAAAAATGTAGTTTCCAAAAATGAAAGTTTTAGTATTTTTAGAGTTACAAGCAGTAGCAATTTTCTCCGTAGTTTTTTTAGTTGGACATAATTCCGGGTCCGAAGTACAACAACTATTACTCATATTGTTGCTATAGTATAGTTGATTGAATTCTGTTTTGACAACTATTAGCTTAGCGAAAATGCTTTCCGGTCTCACTGAAAGTGGGAGGAGGTTTTTTTGTTATGTTACAAGCACGTAAAATTAGTATTTGACAACCACACAAATACTCATTAAAACTGCTGAAGCACCAAGCTTTGATATCAGAATATGAACGGAAATAAAAGCGTTTTATGAAAGAATGCCGACGCAAATTCGCTCTGATACGTGTTTTTTCTGTTTTTGTTGATAACGTTTTCTCAATATTTTAGCTACAAGCCGGGCTGCTTTTATTACAGTTTCACATCTTAAGGAAGCAAGTTCGACCGATGTTCAAGTACCGCCTTGGTCCCCTTGAGTTCCTCTTCTTTAGAGATCAAGCACCGTTCATAAATAAACCCTTGCTGTTCTTAACAGATTAACCGTTTACTGTAATTAACAAAGCTAGTACGTGAAAGCGTTGTAACGGATCTCACTAACGTTCTATCCCAGGCACCTATCTGGCCTATAATGCCGGATGATATCTAATCCTTAATCTGTCTCTTATCACTGAGCCTACTCATAACCTTCCTTCACTTGATATGCCCTTATTGAAGCCTCGACCAAATCGCTGAATTTTTTCTTCTTTCAAACGTAAACTGAAATAATATCTTATCAATCTTTTACTAGCTAAAGCTAAATTCTTTCTCGAGCCGGCCTAAGTTGCCCACCAGGCTGGAGCTTTTCTCCGGTTTCTGCAGTGTTAAGCGGATGAGAGCTTTTGAATCCCCCTGGACAGGACACTAATAGCCCCTAGCAGAACTGGTACTCATTTATACAGCTGAGTCGACTGGAACAAAGTCAGGTATAGTGTCTTGTTCAAGGACGCAGCACAGTGGTCTGGCCGGGGCTCGAACTCGCAACCTTAGGATTACGAGATCGAGTCGAACACGCTAACCACTCGGCCACTGTTCCTACTAAAAATCAAAATGACTGACCTAGAGTTGCTCTCTTTCTCTAGTATATCTCGGAATTTTGAGTGTTTGTGAATATGTGTGTGTGTGTAATAATGCGCTTTCTCGACCAATGCAATTAACAAGTGCAAAAATATAGGTAAAGCCTAGCTCACTAAAGCCCTTATAGTTGTTCTATAAGTTGTCAGACCTATTCACTTATCTAGATATCTCTTTATAATACAGTACTTTGTGCTTATCAACGGAATTTATCATTTGTTTTTTATGTAAAAATTTGTAACTTGGTCGAAAGGAAAAATGTTGTTGTTAATTGTTGTACTGTTTTGAGAAGAAGTAGAAGAGTAGGGTCTGCGCTTCTGCAGTAGCCATGCGTTTCCTTTAGTCCAATAACTAGAAGACCAACCGACTGAATATCGGTTTCACGAAATCACCTATATAGATCCAGTAAATTTGGCCTAGACTCATGTTCTTAAATGTTTGGTGACTTGAGCCTCGAATTGTTCTTACTTCTTCTTATTTCTAAACCTAAAGTATTGCAATACGTGTGTGACTTTGTGCACATGTATTGGAAAACGAAGTTGATCGAATGGATTCTGGGATTCGCTGCGGTGTCATTTTCCCGAAACGATTTCCAGTGATCATAAACCGCGAATCATTTCAGTGTTATTCGTTAAGGTTGAAGTTCAGTAAAACTAAAAAGCATAGCTATTGAGCCCAAGCCTCCGCTTGTTCTTAAATATTGGCCACTCTGAACCTTGATGTTTTCATAGATTAAGAAAACTGAAAAGGTAAGCGTGTATCAGTTAATCAGCTTGCTACCATGCTTGTTTGATTAGGAAATCAGTTGATTGCGCAAAAAAAACCTATTTGCTTAATAAAAAAAAAAAAAACTTGAACAGTAATAAACTAACTGAAAAGCCGTCAAACTCGTGCAAGAAAAAGACAACAAGGCAAGTGAAGCAATTTCAGTTTTTCTACTTGCCGTTTTGTTGAAAGTTCTTGTATGGCAGCAAGGAAAGACTTTAAAAATCGTGTTGAGCTCGATATTTCCGTCGTATTTCTCTTTCTACGTACTTTATAAATAAAGGTTATAAAATCTACGATATGTTTAGATAAAATAATTTCTGTGTTGGATTCAAAACGTTGATCAAACCCAACACGGCTTGCTGTTAGTTTCTTAAATCTGCTCTTGTTGCTTTTGTAAGGATTCCCAAGCCCGAAGTGCAACTATTTTGCTTCCACTTTTTGATTTTGAATGTTTTTATTCTTTAGGCATTTCGTGAAAACGACATCTCTTTTTAGTTTAAAATGTTTCAGCAACTCTTTTGTCATCTTCATTCAGTGAACAATAATACTAGTTTTTACAACCATACTGAAAACGCTATTCGAGAAAAAACCGAGATTCGATTCCGAAGTGCCAAATTATGAAGCCAGTTAAATATTGACATGGTGAACTTGTTGATCTAGTGTAGGTTATTCCCTGGGATTGCGCAAATCTTCTTTAGTTTCTTTATGAAAGGAAAGTACAGTATACACCCGGAATAAAAACACTCAGGCTTCATTTTGGTTAAAAAGTACCATAGCCATATAAAAAACACACTCAGCCTGAAAAATGAAAATTGTTCCTTTATAAAAAGCTGGATGGCATGAGTTACTTAGTTAGATGTTGTTTATTTTAAAAGACTTCAAAGACCATAGCACAGATTGTTTTACTTTTTTGAAAGGAATATTTTACTAACTCGAATTCGTTATTTTAAAATTTGTTTTGTGATATTGTACTAAAAGCTGGTGTGGTTCTAAGGGGCTTGGCCAAGCTTGTACTACTATAAAAAGAACAGCCATTATTAACTGTCAAGGGACGTGTCCCTGTATTACTATCGAAAGAATAGCATTAATACTGTCAAGGGACGTGTTCCTGTACTAAGTGCTCCATTTAGGTAAAACTCAGCGTTTGGAGCATTGCAAAAAAATAAAATTATAACACATTTTGCTTAGAGGTGCTATTTAGAAGCCATATGTAGCCGTTTTTCCGATAATTATGCTCGAAGTAAGCAGAATATATAGTTTGCAAGGAAATAACGAGCATTTTCTTGGACAATATTTTGGAGGCCGGAATCCTATCCATTATCGCATCAGATAACATCTTTGTTTGGATATTAAAAACTGGACATGTACAGAAGACCTCTGAAAGGCATTTTCATTATTGTCAGCTGGTTGTTGACAGCTGCATTCAACCGTACAAGAACAATGTTCGGCATATATAGGGTGGAGTGTACGTGACTTGTGTATAAGGGCAATATAGCTTTGGTGTGCGTCACCTTACCCCACACACTTTTTAAGATTTCGATTAAAAGATTTCAGCAAGGAACACTTACTATACGAACGAATAGGTTGGTTACAAGTCAATGATAACAAAACTATCCCGTCCGTATCCCCCTAGCTTAGGTAGTCACGAAGATCAGCATCCATATATGGCACTGGCCATATGGGCTTTTATAAACTAAGTTACGTGTGTTGAAAAGGTTACTATGGTTACCAGAGGGCAAAACAATGAGATCGGCTTGCTTTGGTAGTCATGAAGTTCGGCATCCATATATTGCACTGGCGGACTTTTATAAACAAAGTTACATGTGTTGAAAAGGTTACTATGGTTACCAGAGGGCAAAACAATGAGATCGGCTTGCTTTGGTAGTCATGAAGTTCGGC
>JAOBRD020328101.1:0-14507 GCA_027575215.2 Hydrozoanthus sils | reverse complement strand
GATCCTGCGGAGGAACGTCAATATAGAACTTGCTGGGCGATTTTAATTGGACGAACAACAAAGCTGTTGTCAGATCTTAGCTCAAGTTTTGATCATGACTACGCCCTTTTAACCAATCTCGTTCCCAGAGCCCACAAAATGAACGTGGGCTCTGGAGGTGACTGGGAGAATTCTAGAAGTTGACCTGTGATTTGGCCAAGCTCGAACCTAAACTAAAGTCCACAGGATTAAAAGGGAGTTCCTGGATCAACAGACATGAGATATCTATATGTCTATTAATTCACTATTTCGGCATTTAGTATTAGATTTTACAAAAACATTAACAACAATAATGCTCTGTCAATTAAGATATGTATTTGAAACTAGTGGTAACGAAACGGAAATTGCTGTCGAGCGAAGCTATTTATTCTTCTTCGTCAACTTCTAATGATTTTACACTACTGTCTATTTACTTTGTGGTATTTTTGTCTCTGTGGCTTATGATTGGGTGTTTACAAACAGGGTTTTCACTCTTTGTAGAGTAGTTCGCTGAGCTATCTGTTCGTCAGGTAGCTTTTTCGTACTTCATTTTTCGGATACATCAATGTGATTGTATAATATGTCACTGCTGTTTCTAAAATATCGCATCGAGTAAATGAGAAACCGCTACAGCTGGTGAGGCACGCAAGTACTTTATCCACAGGCACCCCAAGCTTTTAGCAAGTCTAATATATATATTGGTTTTATGTTTTGACAGCTTTCCCATACAAAGTCTTACTAATTTAGTCAAATTTTTAAACATTGAAAATAAAGTTCACCTACCTTGAGTTCACCTTGTATTTGTATCTTGTGTTTATTTTGGGCGTGATCGGAGGTGTTTTAGAGGGAGTTTTTGCAATCGCTGTTACACTCGTCAAGGTTAACCTTTCCTCGCGCTAGGAACAATAATTCCCGTAATACAAACCAAATCGACTGGAAAATCGGCTGACATGTCCATGACAAAATGCCCTCAACAACCGTCGCCACTCTGAATCACTTGGCTTGCAAAAGTCTGCTCAACGGAGGATGTTTTCCCAATAGATTTTCACCGTGTCCTGCTTCAAGAACAAGCGTGGTGCAACTTGATCATGCACCTAAGTCACCAACGGTCGTTTAGCGCCGACAAAATGCCGAATGCAGAGGACAGGGGGGGGAAATATAATTCAATAAAATAAAGTAATTGATCCTACTGGGGAGACACTGACAACTTAATTAAGCGAACAACATAAACGAAACGTCATCTTAAGATATGTCGATTTACGCTGAAACAAAAATTATGGACTATTTGAACTATCCTTGGCTGCAAGTTTTACTATTCGCTTCATTATGTTGTGAGGCGAGCGCCGAGGACGTGTGAGGGGAAAATAACTCAGGGTTTGCCGATATGTGACTTGTGTGACTCATTTTCATCATGTTACTCGTGCAACAAACTTGTATTCTTCTTCAGTAGTTATTTTACAATCAAGGTTTTAGAATGTCGGCTTGTACAGAAAATATCAGCGATGGTGCATGAAACAAATAACTACGTTGGGGCATCACTTCATTCATTTAGGGAAGTGTCGTTATTGTTGCTTGATAAGTTGAATCAATTTAGTTTGAAGTTATAAGCAGAGCAAAGTAGCCCCAAGTAGCCCCAAGATATAGAAATGAGAGCACTTTAGGGGGCCACTTTACTTCCTTACAAGATGAAAAATATCATTTTAATAGAACTTTTCGGATATTTTTAACATTTAATTCGAATATATTGGACGCCCTATCGTAATCGAAATATACTGCGAAAGGCTTGAAAAACGTGAACTACACCAAACTGTTATGGCTAGACTTCACCGCTCCTGGGATCAAAAGTAACAAATGGTGATACCAGTTCAGCCTGGAAAACCCTTCCCGCGACAACTCAGCATAAAAATTGATAGGTAATTAGTAATTGACAACCAAGTGGCCTTTACTGCCTTTATAAGCACTTACGTTGTTTTACTGCCTTTATAAGCACCTCACAAAACGTTCTCACTCGATCCGAACAAAAGTTTTGTCTTTGATCGTGCGCGCGCCGTTATATCGGTGCACTCAGCTAGATCAAGTGCGACGAGGCTGAACACGGCTGCCGTCGAGGGAGGCTATTTTTGAAGTTAATACTTCAACAAAAATAAATTTCTGCATGCATGTTCGATTTTAAGTGCTGTCACAATAAATTTTCCGCCGCAAATAATTATTGGTTTCGATGACTGAATTGTGTTTGATTGACGAACGAGAACCACCAAATTCGGCTCACGAGCATTGCACGTTTCTTTGACTTTTATAGATGTAAATCTATTGGAATTTATTATTTTCTATATTTGTATTTTTTCCTGGTCTCCTTCTTGTCGTCGGTCTGCATTTTGTCGTCTGCATTCTGCGACTCCCAAGAAATGTTCTTTGTTCTAATCAATAAACACTGCTATTTTTTAGGAATACTTATAACAGATGTATAGAAAGCACGTATTTGTTGAATCGACTTCGTACTGCTTTCCATCACTTCGGAACTGCGATCGCAAAAAAACCGCTTTGAAAACACCTCCAATCGCGCCCAAAATACACACAAGACACAAACTGTAAAATGGCACCAAGGCACTGAAGACTGAACCTTAAAAATAGTTTGAGCCTGGGTGTTAGCAGCCGTGGACAGCTGTTTCGGCCTGGTCATCACGGCATAGTTAAAAAGTAGGTCCGCGATGCGTACACGTGTTTAAATGCGTCTTATTGAATAGAATGGCTGATCTTGTATACCACGAGTTAGTCTTGAATTTTGGACAACTTGAATGAAAGGGAACTAGAAGAGAAAAATGGAAACAGTTCGGCTATTTTTAACAAGCGAAATATAGCATAGCGAGACTGTGATCCTGGCGTCGTTTTTCGTGTTGCACGGTACACTCTCTCTGTACTCACACTAACATCGAACTGTCTCTTCAGAAAACATAGAGATATCAAAGAAGTTCTTTTGAAGCAACACTTACAATATGCATGAAAGTAAAACGAAAGGCCAGGCTGAAGCGTATAAATCGGTTTTGCAAGTCAAGAAGGCCTAAACCCCAAAACAAAAATTTGATTGCAAGGAAATGCTTCATATAATATATGTGTAAACACAATTGTGAAACGTGTAAACAGCTGTACTGTTTGCTGCTCAGTACTAAATATGAGAGCTAAATCGACTCATAGATTATCCTTTTATTTCTTATCTAAAAGAGGCTTGAATAAAATACCCGTGCCAATACATTTAAAAGAACATGCTCTGAAACATACATTTTATAGGACTCTGTGCGCTCGTTACACTTGAATAGCTGTGAACGAGACTGAGAGCATCGCGCATCAAAAAGCCGCAACTGTTTCACTGGCTTTATCAAATTTCCAGTACTATAGTTCTTAGTTTCAAAATTGGAAAACAATAAGCCGTTAAAACGCTTTGGCTGATCAACAATTTTACGGGTTTGGTTGTTCGGCGTCTCATTCGCCGTCAAGGAAGACTCGACAACGGCTCAAAATAATATTTACACTTTCTGGTTTTTTATAGCATAGTGTTCTATGCGCAAGCGCATTAAACACAAAAAACAGTCTCGAGTTCCCAAAGAAAGATACAAACAAATATATTCCATAATCGAAAAGAAATGAGCTCCGTGTTTCCATTAGAGGCTTTAGGTTTCTCTTTAAGAATAGAAACGCCTCGCCAGCGTATCATTCTTTGTGGAGTCTTGCAGAAATCACTATTTTAAGAAAACCAATTTAAATTTATAGAAATCCGCGGGTAAGGGTGTCCGCTGACCGGCAGCCTGCAAGTCATGGGTTTTAGGAGGTTTATCTTACATTCACCATGTTCTCACTAAACTTTAAATTAACATTATTTAAAATGCGGACAAACAGGTTCGATTCCCCTTTAATAACAGTTAATTTATTCATCTTTAATAACAGCTAAAAAAATATTTATATGGCACGGATGTTAATAAAAAGAAAACTCTTCGACAATACGTAAACTGTCTTATCAAATTCGTATATTTTCAGATGCGCCAAATAGTGGATGATCGATCGTTGTCGTGTTCTACTGAAATCTAACAATGTGAAGTAAAAGCAGTCTCGTTACCAGTCTTTCCCCTTCGGGGGGGGGGGTGGTTGCATGGCGCACATCGACGTTTCCATAGCGCAATGATAACAATAGAGAGCTCGATCAGCACAAACAAAAACGGCGGCATCTTCCCTATTACATTCTTTGATAACACAAAGATTGGAGACTGCTTGAATATCATCAGTGCATTCCAACGTGCAGGTACTAGGGAGTTTGAGGTACGAGTATGGCAACGCAAACGACGACGGCAGAAACCAATGAATGTAATAACTGCACGTTGGATCATCTTAAAAATTACAATGTAAAAAGCTTAGTTTTGAGCTTTCATTGCTACAAGAACAACCTACAGAAAGTTTGATCAATCTTCACTTACACCTTTAAGAAAACACTATCTCTTATTCTATTCACAAAACGTAACTAAAGAGAAAGCAAACTAGCCATAACTGATCGAAAATGGCAAGCAAGAAGCGTGTTTTTGAAAGCCGTTGTTGTAGGTGCTATCGTCGTCGTATCTTAAATTCACTGCTGTTTTCACTTTTGCTCTTTGCCGTCCCCGATACTAGAGCTCCCGACTTGATTACCGCGCGCCGCAATAATCGATCCAAATATTCATCAAGTTGATCGGGCACAAGGCTACATAAATGACTTAGGTGTCAAAAAGGGTTAATCGCAAGACTTTTAAAAACCACGATGACAAAGTGACATTCCTGCCGTTACGGGGAGAATATCCAAACCAGAAGGAACTGGATATTTCCTGGCAAACCCTCAGTTGATAGATGACGCAGAATCGTATAGCAGGGAGGACCTTTCTGTGTAGCCCTTGCCCGGTTGCTTTTGGCTTATCTTGGGTTCCTCCAACTCGCTTTGTTTTCTTTTTCTCGTTGATCGGTTCAAAAGTCCACCCTACCACGAAGAAATAGTGTAGACAATGAGCAGGGTGTCAAGTGGCATGTGCTTCAGGTGCTCGAAACAAGAAAATGGATCTGGGATTTTGATTAGTTTAAAGCATTACTTGTTTACAAGCAGTAATATCAAATACCATTTGTTCTGAGATTATAAATGGCTCAAAGTTTGTATTCCGACCCACACATCAGTAGAGAGTTCGATAGTACGGTAAGAGACCAAAACAAACCCGTCATTAAAGTACTTGAACAAATGGGACGTTTTAGCAAACGAAGAAGTTTAACTTTCTGAGGCTCCAAATAACAGTTGCTTTATTGGACCCTGTGGTAACTGATGTTTTCCAGCATGTGAGCCAGTCGTTAAATCAAAATAAAAAGAGATCATTCGTGTTCGACCTTATAAAAAGACGGATCAAATTATGCTAATTGTTGGAATTTGACAGCCTTGACTTTTAAAATGCAGTACGAAATGACTCGAGCATTTTTTACTCACCCTTCTGTAGTCTACAAGGTTGAGTAGCACCGCCATAACAACACACGATAACGAATTGGCCAGGAGGAAGATCATCACGTACTTCCATTTGTGCTCAGATCTGAAAAATACAAAAATAACAAAAATGAAAACAGCGTATTTGGTTTAAGAGAAAAAAATATGATTACACTTTTGTTCAGAACTATTCATTCACGACGAAACAGGACTGGCGTTCCAGAACAAGTAATTATAAAAGAAAAGTGATGCGTTAATATGTATAGCTCCCTATCTATGTAAATTCTCAGAGGCGCTTTACAATAGCCAGTTTACCCCCAGCAGACCGAAAGCGAATAAAGGCGCAATTGGCAGCCGCTTCAAAGCAGTTAATGTATGCTGGTACTCATTTTACCGACCCCGGAAGGATGGAAAGCTGAAGACACTTTAGCGGGAAAGGTCACCAAAACAACTAACTTTTGACCAGGGCGGGGATCGAGCCGGGGACCTCAGGTATGGGAGGCAGAGACCTTACCATTGTGCCAAACCCTCCTCTAAATCCAGAGAAGATAGGGCAGGGATGAACATACCTACAGGTACAAGAGGTAAGAGGGGAATGGCAGTAGAATGTAACTACCTATACCGAAAAGAGAGGAGGACTGTCCGGAGGGGATACCAACCATACCAGTGAAAAGTCCGGTTACAAACCTATACTAGAAGTGGGAGGAGTAATGACAAGTGAGATTACGTACATATACCACGGTGTGTGAGGGGCTAGCAGGAGGGGTATCAACCTTATCAGAGGAGAAATGAGTGCCGGCAGGGGACTTGTATACCTAAAACAAAGTGAGTGAGGGGCTTGCAAAAGGGGTACAAACCTAGGAGGGAGGGGTGCTGCCTGCAGGGATTATGTACCTATACTAAGGTGAATGGCTGGAATCTGACGTGCTAGATGTCGGCGATCTTACGAAGTTCGTCGTGACGGTGGAGACACATTCGGCATTTTTTGCATTGGACGTGTAAAACCCCTTTTAAAAGCTGCTTTGCACAGGTTCAAACATACATTTTCAAAATTATTTACTCACTTAATCTCGTCGAGCATCTTTCCCACAACTAGGTTAGCAATACCAATACCAATCATCTGGATTGAAGTTGTAAGTCCCATCGCTGTGCCTGTTGAAAGCCATCCAATTGAAAAAGTCATTTTCCATTTCACACAGGCGTAACAAATAAAGGCAGCAAATGGTTTTAACCATCATGAAGCGCAAAAATAAGAGACAATTGTACTTATTTTCTTATCTTTCAATAATCATGCACCATTGTTAATTGCTGTAGGGATATTTCTTAGGAGCAGTTTCTAGAAGCTAAATCTTCTCAAGGCAATCATTCTTACCAATAGTTGCTTGGTTGACAACTAGAGGAATAGAGGGCCAAAGAGCTGCCTGAAAACATGACAAAAGAGCATGTAAATACAATTAGCTTGAAACAAGATGCCCTATTCGCCCTGGTACTGAATCCACCTAAAATGGGAGCGATAGCTTGAAAACCAGACGTCCACCTCGCACTCTTTGTGAGTCCCCCTAATATGAGGATGATTGCCTAAAAAACAAACGTCCTCCTTGCCTCATAATGAATCATTCACCCTCCCCCCAATATGAGGGTGGTAGCCTGAGGACCAGATATCCTCCTCGCCCCCGTACTGAACCCCTCTAATTTGGGGGTGACAGACTGAAAATCAGAAGTCCTCCTTGCTACGAACACCCCCTTCTCCCCAATATGAGGTTGACAGCCTGAAAACAAGGCGTCCTCCTCTAAGCCCTTGTAATGAGCCCCCCTAATTTCGGGAGGGAGAGTAGCCTGAAAAGCAAAAGTCTCCCTCACCCCCCCTAATGCAAGTTTTTACTAGTTCCAGTTTTTTTGTAAAGGCAAAAAGTCTTAAATTTGTTGAACTAATGAGACAAAAAAATGCGGCCGAGTAACGCTTGCTTGCGATCACAAGTAACTGTAACCAGCAAAAATCGTCCGTTAGAAAAATGGTGTAGTTAAAGGATGAGTGCATCAAAACACATTCTTTAATTAAGTTCAAAATGTTTTGACTCACAGCTGCGATTGAGTACGTAATTCCAAGCCATATAGTTGACACCAGGGGGTGAACGCCGTGCGCGAATGCAAGCAGTCCATACACCGGAATAGTCAGGAATGCGCAGAGAAAGGACAAAATTCCACGGTAGCCAAAATTGTCCTGTTGAAATAAAATTACAGTACTCGTGCATTAGATCTTTAAAGAAAAATCACGTTTTAACAGCTTCAGTCCCGCGGTTTTAGATAAAAACAGTTATTGTTAAAAAAAGTAATTTCAACTTAAAATTCTATTTCTAAAAGAGCTAGAACAAACTCAATCATAAAAGAAACAAAATAAAATATATTAATGGTAGAAAAAACAAGTTTTATTGCAACTTCGAATTACAAATTTAAATGAGAACTAGACGCCGTTTAGGCGTGAACTCGGGCTTCCAATGGGTTCAATGGGGGCACAGTACTTTCTGCTAGAGTGAACGAAATAATTAGTGAACACAGATTAACAGACATTTACTTTGTGGAAGCTACTGAGTATTGGCTCAAGGTTGCACAATTATTGCGAGAATTTTAAAGTATTATTCAGATCTATAATCTATGTTACAGTCGATCGCGAATTTGCCAGAACTTCGCTACGTATACGCGTTTTACTATTTATTTATTCTAACTGATTTCTAACTTTTTCAAATACTGTAGGAAATAATATCACAATAATCGAAAATTATACTTTTGCGAACAGAAGTTTTTTGATATCATATTTTTGTTTCAATTTTTGTGTAGAGAAGAGGTATAGCCGAAATATAAACAAAATTCGGGACAAAGTTAAGTTGTACGCGCGCACTTGAATGGTTTTCCTTGACCTTTGGATCATGAAAGTTGTAAACAACTCCATGTAAAGGATTGACCACCGCTAAATTAATCTCTCGACAGTTTTTTACTAGATCGCTCTATCGTCTTGAACTTGAACTTGAAGACGACTTAATGTCGATTTTCAAACAGTTTTCTTAAATTTACGTAAATTTACCAATTAAGTGTTTACAGCGGTACTAACAAAATATTGACAATTTCGAGATGTCGGTCAAGCGGACATAAACACACCTCCTTGTTTTTCTGCTGGTTCACGCTCACGTCTAGACTACACGATTGTACTTATAAAGAACAAATTTGTTACGACAAGATCTGAATTCTGTCATATTTATTTTCTGGGAATTAACGCGTTCCTTGTTTCTAAGGGAAGAAGTCAAAATAATAGTATTTTTGAGGAATCCAATTTTGTCGGAGGGGTGGTGGGTGGCGGCACAGGCCCACCACTTTTTCAGAGCTCAATTTCTCAAAACCTAATTTAGGGGTATTGGTTTTTATTGTATTGTTGACTCCTCTCTCCACAAGGAAGGCATTGGCGCAAACACTTTATCGATATCTATTTTTATTGAACATGATATTTGCTCCTGAAATTCAGCATCTTGATGGGTGGCGGCACATAATACCCCACTCCCCTAAATTGGGTTCCTAAGAAGTACCATTGTTTTGACCTTTTCCTTAATACACCACACAAGAATACAGAATGAGGCAATACGGCGGATATAAAAACAGCACTAAAGTTCATTAAAACAAAAGCAGTTAAATAAAAGTGGTAGATACTTGCTCTTTCGGTTTGACATGGTGCCTTTGTTGTTGTTCTTGATTTTTAATTAGCGACTAACAGTAAGTCAGTTTCTTGCACTCATCTGGGTCATCTGTATCAAAGCTTTCCGCGTAAATTTTCTTAGTCAAGTTAATTATAAGGTTAGTTTCGTCAACTCTGTTTCTGCTCTGTTCAAATTTAGTACTCATGTCACTTTCTGCATTCTCAAACATCTCAATGAATGATGAATTATGGCGACTTGAAAAAACCCAAACACGTGCGCAGATTGCACCGGAAGCCGAAAACTTGAGATTGCGCAGATGCGCCGGAACTGACTTTTTGGAAAGTTCTGGGCTCTTCCACAGGAAGCCCGAGTAATTAAAACAACTGGTGTTGAGAAAAAAACTTTTGCTTTCTCATGTTGAGCTCAAAACATAGCAGTTAAGGAGAATTTGGCTTTTCGTCATCACTAAATAGCTCTGAACACTAATGACGTCATAAATCAGACAAACAAGTGATCAAGAGGCGGCTAATGTAATAATATTTAAACTTTAACAAAAAAATACAAGATTTTTACAGTATATTCACTATACAACTTTTTGTCAAACATGCCTCTGTTTGGACACGTGGGGTAAAAATCTCTATTTAAAGGGAATCTCTCAAAGTCACATCAGTATTGGTTAAAATGTTGTCTGTGCCCTACTGTGTTGGTAAAATGAGTAAAATCAGCCGCACGAAAACTCACAAACTAAAAAAGTGCGATTGAAATGCAGAATTTTGCCTTTTTCTCAACCGGAAGTGTTGCTCTACTTCGATGATACACATGACCTATGACGTAGACATGAGAACTTGAAGGCCACGAGTGCAGGCTAAATCCGCCTTTCACAGTGTTTGAGCAACCACCGGCCCTACACCGATGAACCATGTTTGAAAATAGTTGAAAGTATTTCGCAAGCAAGTAACGCAGCGCTGAATTCTTATGTCTACGTCACTTCCGGCGATCGGACTTTCAATCGAGAACTTTGACTTTTTATCGTTCTTGTTGCAAATCGAATATTGCAAATACAGAAGACTTTTAAAAAGGTCATTTTTATGGTGCAAATAACTCGTCCAGGGAACATTAGGAGCGCTTGAGAGATTCCTTTTAAAGTAACAGTGCATAACGCTATTTCTTTTGCAAGTAAATCCCTTTCACCCCACAACCAAACAACATAGGTCTGTAAAATAGTGTAAGGGGAAGTTAGATACTGATGAACTGGTTGCGTTCGGAAAGTGTTTTAAAACCTTATACTCACTGACGAACTCACTTACCACAATAGTTCCCATGAACGGTGAGAAGATCATGGAAACATCATACACAGCCCCGGCAATGTATGACGACGTTTTCTCGCTAAATTTAAAGTTATCTTTGTAGTTGTTCTGGATGAACTTGCTACAATAATGAAGAAAAGCAAGATTAACTTAAATGTGCTAAACTAATAGGGCAATCAGATTTTTTAGCATTTTTTAGCCTTTTAACATATTGTAAACTGTTCATAAATTTTATCTCGATAACTCTTATTCACTATGTGTATTATTTGTAAGCATGTTTTAGGGCACCAGATGATAGCATTTGTTTCACAACTGAACGGTTTACCCTGTTTTACTATTCATTATTTCTAAAATGCACTAGGAATACAGCAAATTTAATTTTTTTTTATTTAAAACAAGTGTGATTTCATTGGCTAAACTGAGAATCAATATAACACACATTTTTTCAACATGTACCTTGCATCTGATACAAACGGAAACACACCATTGTAAAAAAACATCAGGGTGAACGCCAGGAGCCAGAATTGTAAAGTGAAATACTTAATATCAGTTATTCTCTGAAAACAAAGAAATGAACAAGTATTTAACATCCATAGTAAGTATAAGTAGCCTGGTAAATAAGTAAGCAAGTTAGTAAAAAAATAAGTAGGAATAAATAAATAAGTAGGAAAATGAGTAAACAAACAAGATACTGTATACAAGTAAATAAGTGAGTAAGTAAGTAGTAAACGAGTAAAATAATACTGTACGTAAATAATTATTAGGTTAGTAAATATATAAAATAGGTAGATAAGTAAGTAAGTAAAGAAGTAAAGTACCAAAGTAAATAAGTATGTAAGTAGTAAACAAGTAAGTGAATATGTATAAGTGAGTAAATACTGTAGGTAAGAAGCAAGCAAACAATGCAAGTGGGTAAGTAGGCAAGCAAGTGAGTAGGTGAGTAAGCAAGTAAATAGTAAACAACTAAGTGAAGTAAATTACTGAACCAAAATAAGAAGGCAAGTGAGCGAGCAAGTAAATAAGTAACTGTCAAAGTAAGTAAGAAAAGTAAACTTGTACGTAAGTGTTGCATGTTAAGTTCATGCTTAGTCCTTTAATTACCTACACTCTTGCTTTCAAACTGGATGACCAGACAAGATTTGATACTTTGAAAGGAGTCAGTTTTGTCTAATGACTAATATGCGTCAGACAAAGCTTAATAGAAAAATGAGAAGCAAGCGAGTGTACCTAGCTAACAAATAGCACTTCCTCTTCAGTAATGCCATTATTTGATATGAATCTTGCAGCTACTGGCTCAGAGTCCATATTAAATAAGAGCCCACCACCCTTTAGCAATAAACTTAGTCAAAGTTTGGGGTTGGGCACTTACTCATACTCGGTTAAAATTTTAACAATAATAGCTTCTCAAAATATAAGTATGACACATAATGCATCATAACAATAGGCACGTATGTAACTGAAGCAAAAAGCTTAAAAGTAAGGACAAAAGAAAGAAGCAAAGAATATCTAAAAGATACAGGCTGGACAAACAAGCAAACAGGAAGGTAGTTTCAAACAAATTAAAAGGGAGTTTACGCAACGAGTACAGCATCGTTGACAATGACAGCAGGCAACAATAGTGAATACAACAGCTGCACGTTGGAATGCACTGTGCTGGTCACCTGCACACTGTCTTCAAAATTACAACGTGAACAGTTCAGTTTTGAAGTTTTAACGACTATGAGAATGACCTAAATTAAATGTTGTCAATTTTCATTCCTCTTTAAGAACACTTTCATCTTTTCCTCTTCACAAAGCGAAATTCAGACAAGATAGAAAGCAAACTAGCCATATGTGATCATAAAAGCAAGCACGAAGTGCATTTTTTATAAGCCGGCGTGGTCAATGTTGTCGTCCTCATTGCTTAAAGTCCCTAATATAGCGCTGAGCGCAATGTGTTCCCTACGGTTTACATATACAGTAGCTAACCAAAAAAAACAATAAACAAAAAAGCTGCACAAATTACAATTATTTTACAAGGCTTACATAACAGAATTCACTCAATACACACCATTTTCTTTGATTCACTATCCACTTTTGCTTTCTGGGACAAAAAAAGATATATAAGCATTAGTAGAATATATTTTGGCACAAGTATGGTGTCGACAGCAAAGTTTGATGTAGAAAGAAAAATACAAGGTTCCACAGAAGTCTGGATAACTTGGGGATTGATTGTAACTGTATTGCATCATACCATGTTGAGCTGATTCATTCCTCTGATATCCAGAATGGCGACGACAATAGCAGCAGTGAGACCAATCACACAGAGAATAGCACCTATATGAGAGCCAATTGTTATTTTTCTTAGAAACTGCTTGCAAAGAGCTGAACTTCAACGTTTCATCAATTACAAAATTAAACCTCTTCAATTCCAGTTGTACTGGTAAATTCTCCAACAACAGTACAGCCCATGCTTTTCTTGGAACAATGTTGGGAGAATCTTCATTTTCATTTTAAGTGGTAAGCTTTGTTTGATCCATTCTCAGTTTCTCATTACCAAATGTTTTAGTTTGTATGTGTTATGAAAGGAGAAGTTAGATGATGGTAACTGAAAGGGACCCAAAGGGTTAGTAAGCCTGAAGTATCAATCTCAGTTCTTATGCAATATAATTCTTTCTTCATCTTTAGTTCAGTCAGACTGAAGCTAGACAATGACGTCAGTTATATAAATAACTGTCTCCTATTTTTGGGTGTACCACTGAGCAATCACTCACCTCCCCACAGGGCCCACTTCATTCCATGGCTCTCTTCAAAACTCTCAGTTAAGAAGAAATTTAACACACTGCCCTGTCATAAGGAGAGCCATCGGAATTAATGAATTAAAAATTAGTTAAGATTATGCCTGGAAGACACAGCTTAAAGAAAAAACAATATTAAAATAGTAAATAGACACAAGTTGAAACTCGGAAAGAACTTGAGATGGAATATGAACCCATGACCCACCCTTTCACCTACCAAGCTAAAGAGCTATCAGGGAGCTGAGACACTTAATTTAGGTTTTGTAGATGGCAAAATTAATGATTGTTTATGTTTTGCATTTTCTCTTGTAAACTGTACTTCAGTAGAAATCTAGTTACTAATGTATCTCTAGCAAACATTGGCTACCATGCTCGCTATCTATCAGGTGATAATGTGTGCAGGATGTAAACAAGTAATGCAATAAATTGTGGCATCTTTTTCTGTGTTTTTTTTTTTTTGATGTTTAGGAAGAAGAATTAAATTTTTAAAAATGATCTTATCCAGAAATCAGTACCAGAGAAATTTAACTAAAACAGCAACACAATGTGATAGTAACATTTTTAGCAGTAAGAAAAATCTTGTTTTGAAGTATCAATTTGATAGTTTCACTCAACATTAACTTTACTTTCTAAGCATTAATTAACTTATTTTTTAATGTTATTGTAAGGATAATTTTAGATGTTGACAAATGCTGTTGAAGTGGAAGGGTAAACTGAAGGGAATGGGTTAATAATATTAATTTTATTAGACAGTAAATGGTAAATATACTATATTATAATATTATTTTTATTACAGTTTCTGTACACTACTAAGACTCAGTTGAAAAAAACATTTCTACTACAATCTCACGTACCAGTCTAGAGAATGCAAGTGTACATCCAAATGCAAATGCTAGTTCTTTCCCCTTGAACCAAAATGCAGATACCCTGTTTTGCACAACTGAAAAAAAAATTACAAACATACAGACAGAATTGCACACTATACTGAAACAAAAGTCAGCACAGTATGAAAAACCTTTATTAAAATATAAGATACTTTAGCTTTTAAAAAGTTACCTTGCTTAATTGGATACACAGCTAAAACCTTCTGTAATGACTATACTCACTTGTAAGTGATCCATTCCCAGATCTGTAATGTAAACAAAACAGTTATTGCACATCCACGTACACAATTGTATAAGCATTTTTAATACTGTACTGACTCCTTTATTGTGCTGACTCCCCACCAGGGTCTTTGAACCCC
>JAOBRD020327993.1:0-13026 GCA_027575215.2 Hydrozoanthus sils | reverse complement strand
CACTAACCAACAAGCTATACCGTTCTGGGGAGAGTCAAAGAAGGCGTTGGAATCACTCTGAATAAAAGCTGGTGGTCTCTAGCTAACTACAAGGGTAGCACACTAACCAACAAGCTATACCGTTCTGGGGAGAGTCAAAGAAGGCGTTGGAATCACTCTGAATAAAAGCTGGTGGTCGTTATCTAACTACAAGGGTAGCACACTAACCAACAAGCTATACCGTTCTTGGGAGAGTCAAAGAAGGCGTTGGAATCACTCTGAATAAAAACTGGTGGTCTCTAGCTAAGTCTAAGGGTAGTGCACTAACAAACTGAGTGAAAGTCGAAGCAGATCTTGGAATCACCAATAGTCGAACTGGTGAGCCTGGTATCCCTTAGCTATTTGAACTAAAAGAATCAGAGGAAAGTCAAAGTGAATGATGGAGTCAATAAAAAATGAAATGCTCATGAACCTCCACTTCTAAATGGCGCGTGCAAGCTTAAAAACAAACAGTGAACTGCATAGTAAATACCAAATACATACCAGATGAATCAAGTTTGCAATTGTTTTCAGCCCGCTGCTTGAAACTACAATAGATAATGTGGAAAGCAGTTAGCTTTTACGATCTAAATAAAACAACGAACATTATATTTTAATCTCTCCATGTCAAAGCAAAGGGCTTGGTATCTATCACTATCAAAATCTTTATCGCTGAAAATAGCAATGATGTATTCAAAAGGCACTTTGTTCACTGGTTCCTGACAGTTTGTTTTCTGCCTTAAAGTGCATATGAAGTAACTCTTGAGATATTAACATTTAATGTTTTCAACTGCTGACATCACCAGTGGTTCCAATAACTCTGAATTTCTTAAAGATCTGCTACCAATCCGTAACCTTTGGATGAATTTGAGCCTAACTTAGAATGATGATCTGGACTGGACTTGGACTGTTGTGTCCATGACCAAGACACTTTTCCCGACTTGTTCGGCAGCACAGTGGCCTAGCAGTTAGCATTTTTTACTCATAAGTTCGAGCCCTAGTCAGACCACTGTATTCTGTCCTTGACCAAGACACTTTATCTGACTTGTTCGGTGGTGCAGTGGTGGAGCAGATAGCAGGTTCTACTCCTAATCCTAGGGTCGCTAGTTCGAGCTCCAGTGAGACCACTGTATTAGGTCCTTGACCAAGACACTTTTTTGGACTTGTTTGGCAGTGCAGTGGCTGAGCAGTAAGCGTTTTCTACTTGTAATCCTAGGGTTGCAAGTTTGAGCTCAGGTCAGACCATTGTGTTGTGTCCATGAGCAAGACACATTACCCGACTCATTTGGCAGCAAAGCCGCCGAGCAGTAAGCGTTTATTTCTCATAATCCTAGGGTTGCGAGATCGACCCTGGTCAGATCACTGTGTTGTTTCCTTGAGCAAGACGCTTTACCCGACTTGTTTGGCAGCACAGTGGCTGAGCTGTAAGCAGTTTCTACTCGTAATCCTAGGGTTGTGAATTTGAGCTCTGGTCAGACCATTGTGTTGTATCCATCGGCACGACACTTTACCAGACTTGTTCCAGTCGACTCAGTTGCATGAATGAGTACCAGTTTCTGTTGGGGGTTAACCTGCGATGTATTAATGTCCTTTCCAAATTTTCTCATACTGGCCTGAAACCGGGGATAAGCTAAAGAAAGGATTTAGCTAAGAATTCTTCCATAGCTATGATTCCATGGGTCTTTCTCACCTTCGGTGCTCATTCTTGATAAATGCAATCTTTCTAAACCGCTACAGTCCTGTAAATAAAAATATGCACAGGATTTAAGACTGCAATCAAATCAATCACATAAATAAAACTCTTTTAGCTCCAAACAATTTCAATCGCAATTTCTATCAATTTCTGATAGAAAATATAAAGGTTTTTAGTTATTTCATTAGAAATCTCTTGAGAATAACAACAGTAATACAATAATTTCTAACGGATTAAGTTTATTTCTTCAAACAATGTTGATGTAAACTGCTTTCGCATGCAGATGTGCTCAGGAGCCTGTCGAACGAACTGTGTTAAACAGAAGCTTCAAAAACGAACATATTTTTTTACATATTTTTGTTTCTGCCTTTGTTTTACTTGAACTGTTTTGTCAAAGAAAAGCTTCAAGTCGCCAGCAGAAACGAATGACAATCGAAAAAGTGGACGCTATAATCTGATGTATTTCACTGGGATAGTATCAGGGAGCCAACCAGATTACAGCATTTGAGATAGCTGATAACTATATTTCCACTAATGATCGATGAAATGTGAGAGGCAAAACTGACAAGGTTTTTAAACAAATGGCATATTCTTTTAACTTTTCTACCAAAACAATTAGACTACTTGTTGTTTTCTATGAATCCTAAAGTCAACTCGTTGCTTTGCGCCTCGTTGACTGTTGACTGAAAGAAAACTCTACCTAATTGTTTAATAGACAATGAGTAGGTTAGCCTATCAGATTCTCCTATTTGTGACAGTATGCTTGTTTTTTATACTGTTTTATGTTACTTTCAGGGGATCATTTCTTAAGATCCATTGGAGTCTCTCATTAATTGATGTCATTTTCTGGGGATCTTTACAGGATCATCTTGTCATTTTCAGGGGACCTCCTCATAGTTTATTGACCTCCCAAAAGGCTAGGCTCCCAAAACCAACTACAGAAAAGTTTTGTTTGTGACCAAAAGTGCATCTTAGTCGATGGAGAACCCTTGAAAAACGAAGAAATGAAAAGTATCTCCTTTAAAGTTGAAAAATATGTCTTGTGGTGGACATACTCAAGGCATCTCTTGAAATACTTACCTGTGTGAGGCCCAGAAGTCCTTTGTCCGTGATCATGAAACATTCGGATATATTAATAGACTTAAGATTCCTACATCTATTACCCATGTGTGATAGCCCGGAGTCGCTCACCTGAGTAGAAGGAATAAGAAAAAAACAATGGAAAATTGTAGAGAGAAAAAATACAACCAATAATTTAACAGGAGGACTGGAGCATTACCAAATAGAATAACCATTGATAAAAATCAAGCTAGAATCTACAAGCTGTCTAGTACCTCACCTTTGCACATTCGTGCAAGTCAAGACTTTCACAAGTTTCCGACAGCATGAAGAAACACTGCAAACGTAGGAAAAAGGGTGAACATATTTCAGAAATCTTCTTACAAGAAATCCGTTGAATCGCTATTTCTAGTCTAAGGTTTTAGTGGATAAGTAGGAGCAGTATACAGTAGCTTTTCCTACAACTTTGAAAGTTTATTGATCTTTAACGAGTGAGCCACGATCAAAGAAGAGGCTTTTCACGAGGGAATTCTTAAAAATGTTGAAAACCTAAAAGTACTTACGTGTTATGCATTTTAAAATTACGCATATATTACAAATATATAAGAATTACAAAATACACAATATAACGCCTATGGCTATATCTACAATTACAATATTTACATGAGGACTTGTTAAGAAATTGTGATGAAATGGACGACTAAGAATGACGAAAGAAATTTCTAATAATGCTAGCTGGATATTTTGAGTTATTGAAAGTGCTGGGTAATGAATTATATTCTCATAACAAAAATTTTTATTTGGTGCAAAAAAACGCAAAAACACGATTTGGCATGCAGCATAATGAGGTGCGTAACAAAATCCAACCAATCACACATCGCTCTATAGATGATGTCTTACAGCACATCTCGCAACATGCAAGCACATCATCCCTTATGGTTGTTTAGTATCTAGGGTTTTTTCAATATATTTTTGCTTCTTTATAAACCTTAGCCATTTTCTCAACTGTATTTTGGTGATGGTCAAGTGAAACACTCACTAATACGGGAATGAATGAGCCTGTTAAAGTGCATGTATACTAGTACTTTCAAAAGCATAAGAGATCAATTGAAAACAGAAAAAAGTACTTCGAATCTATCAAAAACAGTAACGGTTTGTTTTGCTTTAAAATATTAACAAAACATAAAACAGACAGAAAAAAGAACACGCGTTCCAAAACAAAAACATCTGCTTTCTCTAATATGAGAAGGAAAGGTTGATTGCAGGTGAAAAGAAGCAGTGTAATTGCCCCATGTAAGCACATCCAGAGGACTAATGGATGCCGGATCTCTATCCTCTGGATGCTGGATACTTGGATCGATGATTCTGTGGATGCTGGATGCATTCCTTGTTGTGGATGCAGCTTGTTTCTGGATGCTGGATGCCTTTGCCAGTGGATGTCGGATCCCATTTGCTCTTATTCTCTGAATGTTGGATGCCACAGCCAAAAAAACTTGTGGATGCTGGATGTGCTTACAAGGGGCGAAGTGTAATTCTTTGTCACAATACACGCTATTGCTCCGTATGTAAAACTCAATTGTGAAATATGAGACACAACATTCTAATTCAATTTAACCTTGAACCCCAAGCAGGTGAAGCAGGAGGGCAAAGTAAATGCAGTTTACCTGCCCAGATAGTCGCTTGTTTTCACTGACATCTACTTCCTGAAGTTCTCTACACTGTTTAAAGAGCCACCAGAGACTGCAAAAAAGGGGGGATGGGGGGTTAATTAAGAGCAATTGACTGCAGTACAAAAGATAGTGACATGTACAGTTTAAAATAAGGTGCAAGGTACTTACCATATAAGTATAACTGTCTTTCTGCGAGATATGAGTTTATGTATACTTCCTATACCTTTCTACTAACCGCCATTTAAATACAAACGAACATGCTGTTCATATTCCAGGTGGGAACCATACAGTCAGTTCCTCCTGGAGTACAAGTTTTGCATTTATTTTGTTTTATGTCATTTTGACTGAGGGTGTCACGGGAAAACAGACAAAAAGACTCGAGGTCCCTCCGAAGTCTGTCACCCAGGACCTGTTTAAAGCCCTTATCCGAGTCAATGTGAAGGCCTAACCGCTTGCGACGTCAAAGCAAAGGCAGCACCTTCTCAGTTTTTTTTTCAAGACCCTGAATAAAGGCTCAACACCAGGAATCAAACCCGGGCCTCCCACATGAAAGACTGGTGCCTTACCAACTGGGCTAACCAGACAGTGGTTAAATTGGAAAAGGTTCGATGAATGGGTTGGGTAAAAGCTGAAAGCGCAAGGAACAGGTGATAGCATCATCCCATATGCTTCTAGTATCTCGAAGAGTTACAATTATACTTCCAGTTAAGTACCTTTCGCTTAACTTCAAATTATTTTTTTGTTAAGCTCTGCATAATGGAAAAATTATGAACCTTCAAAGCACTGAGGGCAACTCAGTCATAAGTTCACAATACAGACTAATCTTTACAGTTACATTTCCTTAGATAATACTTCTTAAAGGTACGCTTTTTCTTCTAGTCAGCAGTATGCAAAACCTCTTCAACTGGAACACCTTTGGCAAAGATGTGACCAGTAGCAACAACTCTGACACTGGATTCTTTAAAAAGTGATGTACCTATTCTAGCACTGGCCAAAACTAATTTTATCCATCATGAAAGCAGGGCTCAAAGTTTACTTTTGGTTTTGGGTGCACCAAATTTTTAGTCTATGTTTCAGCAGGACGCCAAAACTGTGTACAACTTCACAAAGAAAGACTCCTATCCGTTTAACACAAGCAAAACCGCTGCTCTGTTGTACCAGTAGGTTTAGAAAAATATTTAAGTTTATAGAACCTCTAATAGTATTAGGAGATGCTTAGATTTTGATAGTTGCTTTCAAAATTGAGGTATCTACCTTTTTAACTTAATAACCATACAGGTAAAACAAAACCTGTGAAAACTTTGAATACACCACAATATAATTATATTTAAATTGAAAAGACCAATAAAACATTCTGAAACATGGGGTAACAAAAAAGATTGGCCTCGGCTGCATCAAATCTCGCACCAACTGCAGAACAACCAAGGTGCTACCCACAAAGCGGGAATAGCAACGAACAACGCCAGCAAAAGCAAGGAAAACAATCCAATGACCGTCATCAACCACAGCTCCCACAACACACACAACACATCGTAAAACTATACTCGCAAGCACACAAGAGCCTAGACAACCCACGCACAGATGACCTATAAAGGTGACAGCATCAGGGATGAGTGGTAGAAAGCTGGATGGTTCAATTGGTTTCTTATCGTTGTGACACTACAGAATAGAGTCCAACAAGAGGATCATTGGTTGGGGCAGATTTGACCAAGTTCTTTTGTATTTCTTGACGGCCCATATCTTTAGTCTGTGTTTTGTGCCAAAGTACAGTGTTTTGGCGTTCTAAATTTCTTTGAATTGTGCTTTATGTGGTTTCTTAGAAACTGAGTCATTTATTTGCTAAGCGACGACTTCAGGGCCAAAACTCTGTGTTTCCTAAAAGATTGAGGGCAAAAATTCGCTTGACTCAAGAGATTTCGAATTGATTTCTGCAATTCTAAGACATCTGACCCAGTTAAATTTGCCGTTGGGTCAAAGTGATTTTCCCGATTCGGGAAGGAATCTTATTTTATCAAGGCTTACATCTTTACCGGTCAGAGCTTCCAGCATTTGCTAAATCTCGCCCAAACTTAAATGTTCCCGTAGTTCGTCGATAGGGACGTTATACTGGCTAGGTTCAGCGTTTTCTTCACTGACAATCTGTATTTGTGAACTTGCAGAAGGAACCCGTCCCTTTGGACATCCTGACCTTTGGTACAAAGATACATGTAAAAATGCAATGAAGTATGGAGTGGTACTTGAGCAATTTAAATCTGAAGTAGAAAATCGCCCTAGATGGAGACAAACCAGTAGGGAAACCTATGAGAAAGTCAACGAGAAAACGTCAGGGAATACGAGAGAAGGAAAGAGAAGACAGCACCTTCAGAGTCAAGTTCATGATATCATCTATAAGATTTTGTGTTTACATTTTAATGTATATTTTTGTGATGCGTATTACTTTGTTAAACGTGTTTCACCCGATTCGGGCCGAGGTGTATATATGTATATACATGGCAACTTTATTATAAGGTCAAGCGAAACGGGCTTACCACCATGATTCTGTCGTTTTGGTAACCACATACATATTTAACTATGGATATTTCAGTAATACCCAGGGCTGTGTAATGAGTTGGAGCCCGGCATGACCACTGTACTGTATTGTGCCCTTGAGCAAGACTTCAGTCAACTGTATAAATGAGTACCAGACTCTGCCAAGGTCTGAAAAAATCTGCAATGGACCAGTGTCCATTCCAGAGGGGAGAAAGACTCCTACATATTCGTATAACACTATCAAACCACTGCTCTGCTGTACCAGTAGGTTTAGAAAAATATTTAAATTTATAGAACCTTTAATACTATTAGGAAATGCTTAGATTTTGATAGTGGCTTTCAAAACTGTGGTATATACCTTTTTAACTTATTAACCATACGGTTTAAACTAAACCTGTGAAAACTTTGAATACACCACAGTATATATCTATAATGAAAAGACCAATAAAAAATTCTGAAACATGGAGTAAGAAAAAAGATATTTTGTTTTACTTTAAAAATCCTCGTATCATATTTACCCTTTTTCTCCAACTTTGTGGCATCCTTTTAGTTTTACAATCTATAAAAGTAAAAGTATCCAATTCAATTTTTGTAATAACAATTAATTTAAAAATGAAGATGTACCACATGAAGCAACTGACCTTGATTCCATTTTACGCATCAGGCACGAGTGATGTCGTGCTACATTTACCATATTTTTATCTAAACCTTGGTTCATGGCCATCGTATATCATGGCATTATTATGAATAATTACTTTACACAATAATTATAACAATAAATTGTTACTATCTACTTTTTCATTGTTAATATGGTTATTACTAAAGCTAGAAAGATTTTATACCTTGAGTTTGGAGCATTGCTTGGAAAGATTTCTTAAAGAACTTGTCGTGACTGTCACTCCTGATATATTCAACTTTTCCAATCCTTTGCAGTACTTCCCTGAAAACCAAAAAGATGAATAATCACAAGCCATCTCAGTGTTGACAACAGGTTGCATTTTATTCCAGTAAAGGTAACAGTGGCTAGGCATTATGAGTTTAAACCTTGGAGAGACCACTGTGTTGTGTCCTTGAGGAAGTCACTTTACCTGACCTGTTCAAGTTTACTAAGTTTAAAAACGTGTACTGGGAAGGGTGGTGGGGTGGTAAACATAGAAAGACTTGATGATGCTCTGTCCAGGGGGGAACAAAGACTCATTCACAGAACACTATAGAAAAAAACAGAAATAAGCCCTGGCCTACAGCTAACGGGCCACTTTGAAACAGCCTTCAAAATGATCTACCTATTTGTTGAAATAAGCGGCCAGAGTCTTTATGTGGATGCTTATTTAATTTTGGTCTTTTTGGGGAGGGCTTCTCATTCTAAAGGAGAGCCTATTCAAGGTCAGGAGGCCTCTTAAAAAACTCTAACCACTTTCATCATAAAGACATTCGAATCTTGAGCACATTTATTGTTATCTTTCATTACAGAACAAAATGCAACATGATAATACTGTCCAATAAAATAATTATTTCTAAACAAGTTCTAAGCAAAAGACCATATTATTCATGCAAGACTGTCTAACTTGTATAATACAGTTTACCAAATCATTTCAGTCTAAACCAACAGTGCACAACAACAGTCTCGTTCTAGTGATCTAAACCAGTCATCACTGTGGCTCTAGCAATTTCACAGCAGTACCCTTTTTTGGGGGGAGAGGGTATTCAAAAGTGGCGTTAATTCGAGAGAGGCTGCTAATTTGAAAAAATATGGTAGTTTAGAACTTTATCAAAGTATAACTTTTAAGTTTTCTTAAATTAAAAGGCTAAGACCATTTCTCACAACTGAAAAAGGATTTTCTTAAAGTCTGACCTACTGCAAAACCTCAAAATTAAAAAGCTATGAATGTAGTAATAGGTAGCTGTGGTGAGCCCGGATGGCTGAGGATTGCAACGGATTGAACGACTAGAAAATCTCATTAGCATCCACCACGTTTACTAACCCCAAGGGTGGCCCAATACATGATTATAACAGAGGGAGCCCAATACTACAATGAATGTTGGTTGTGAAGTTTAAAGGGACTAGCCACAGTTTCATACATAAGTTCACCCCACAGTTTCACAAAGACTTAGTGTTTGAACATTAGCATTTGCTTGCTTACCTATTAGGTGAACTGACAACTCAGTTAACAGTGCTGATGATGCAGAGAGATCAAGAGATTTTAAACACTGGCCTTTACTTAGAATAGACCACAGCAAATCATCTGTAAGTGCTGGCAAGAAAAAAGCAATCCAGTGGCTTAATTGGAATCTCACTCTCAAGTCTTAAACTAAAATTAATTAAAACATCTAATCTCCAACTGAAATTAATCAAAACATCTAATTTGAAGTAAACACAGAAATTAACTAAAACATTAAATCTTCAACTGAAATTAATCAAAACAGATGTCTGTTGTTCGTCTGAGGCATTCTTTTTGTTAAAATTCTAACATTACTTGATCATGGACCCTAAAATTTAAGCTATCAAATTTGGTAAAAGACCAACTGAGCCACATAAATAGTGAAAGCATTTCAATGTATGCAACACTTGTTTCAATGTGTGTTTGTGTTGTTTATGGAAAGTTGTACCCACCTCCGACTCCTGTAAAAGACTTAAATATGCCCTCAAAGTCAAGATGCTGAATAAACTGCCAGGATTTGATAGCTAACCGTTGCCATCTCTTGCATACTGTAAATGATACATGCATATTATTTTACAGTCAGTGGTGTACACAGTCATATACACAGTCATAATATAGTTTAACCTGTAGGGTGTGACATGCTCGATTTTACAAAAACGATTCTTACCTATGTTTTCAATAGTTCAGACTCAAACTTATGATACAGAATTACGTCTAAATCTTTTCTCAAGCTAAAATTAAGTGTCTTGTTAGGGCAGTACTTATCTCCAGTAGTGTTAACTCTTCCTAGGCAGCAATACTAATCCATTGCAGGTTTGCCACCAGCAGAAGCAGCTACTCATTTACTCTGGAGTTCTGATCAATAGAACGGGGAAGAATAATGGTGGAAAATCTTCTAAATTCGATAGAACAGCACAGGGAAAAGTTAAGGAATTAAGTATAAAAATCTAAAAAATTCAATACTAATGCAGTATTGTAATTTCTGGGTGATTACCCAAAGGTGATACGTTAAATTTTCTGTATTAGATGTTGCCGCAGGTAATACAGAGGTGCTGGTAATGCGATGATTTCTAAATCATTTAGTATGTATTTTAGTTGTCCAGTAAGTTGGATGAATGTAAAAGGAATTTTTTGTTGTTTACACAGTTAATGTCAACTTCACAACTTCACGTGTTTCTACCTTCTAAAGGCTTCTGATTCATGATCATGCTGAAACTTTTCAATTCATTTCATTCATGGAGCAGCACAATTAGAAAAGTGATTTCCAGCCAGTGTGTAAATGAAACATTTACAAGAATCAGTGGCTTTGTTTATAATTACCATCTTGAGTTAGAGAGTATATTCCTGTTTCAAGCAAATTTTAAGGCCTTGTAAGCTTGGGTTTAAATAAATATCTCGCAAATCTGCTCAATTTGACCCTCCCTGTTTGAGCTTTTTGGCACTTGCTGCAGCCTCTCCTCACCAAACAAAAATGGGACTGTACAACTGCGATACCACAACGCAACACTAAAATGCAGCCAAGTTCAGTCATAGCTTCACTAAATTGGATACAAAACTAATTGTCTATTAAAAGTGAGGAGAAATAGAGGAGTACTTTTTCCATTGAATTGGCAGCTAAATAACATGGAAATTTTATGCTTTTTACATGGAATAGCAAGGAGTCAGTCTTTAAAGCATTTTTAAATCGCTTTAAATTTGTAAGTTCTCAAACTCTTTCACATAATTTCTTTTGCCTTCTTGTATGGGTTAACTACCAGTGCAGGTAATCTGCTATTTACTTTATAGTCAAAATAGAGTGGTGCAGGTAATCTGCTGTGAGGGCAAACGCCTGGAAATTCAGTATATATTGGTATAAGTATGAAAAAATTTCAAAAAAGGTGTATCTTGCATTGTGCAAGAGTCCAACATACCCACAACGATAACACTCTGTAAACAGTTGAAAAACAATGTCATATTTTAGTTTGTTACAAAAACTACTAGCAAATTAAGCAGGCAGACTAGCACAACAAGAGTGGAAATGTCAAAAAATAGTAATCATACATTCCTGAAATAAGTTGTATAGAGTGGATTTTTTTTTACAAATATAATTGTATATGTATAATTATTACTGGGTTGTCTGTGCAATGCAATCTAAAAATGAGTTGTTTTTTTTCCTATGTTTGTCAACAGAAAATTGAAAAGTTACACAATAGTCCTAATATGGATTAAAATGACATCACGTGGTATACAATTGGTTCATACTCGGCATCAACAAGTGAGCAAGTGTTGGAGGAAGCAAAGTGACAAGAAGTGGATTTTTTTGATTTGCAAAAATGTGGAGTGCATTTTTTTTAGTTTTTGCCTTGGAATGCTCAAACTTATTACAAATGCACTACATATTCACACTAAAATCTATTTTTTAGCAAATTGGAATGGGTCGATCCAACAAGACTTGCCAAGAACAAATATGATTCAAATTCATGAGCTCTTAAATAATCTTTTAAATTTGCTTACAAATACAAAGGTGCCTACAAATGAACTTACGAAAGAACTTGCAAATGAAACTACAAATTAAATGAAATCAGATGTTCAGATGTCCAGCTGTTTGAGCGAAACTGATGAGCAAAGAAGAAACACCTTGTTGAAGTTTATAGCTCAGAACAACAATCATTGAAACGACTAAATTGTGAGTGAACTTTCCAATACAAAGGTGAATATGATCATTATTTGTATTACTGTTATTTACATTATGTTGCTCAGGTCGATTGTTTTATAGTAGCTGTTTATTAGTTAGTCTACCAACAATATTGTTCATACTGTCTTTTGTTGTGCTTATAAATATTATTTGCATTGTACATGCAAAAGTATTGATGAAGCTATCACAAATACTTTCAATGACTGATATCTTCGAAAAAGCGGGGCAGTTATCTCCTTTAGTACATGTTGAAGATGAAGAATCGACAAACTACCCTAGATCTCGATATGCACAGTTTATTTATTTTGAACATGTAACACGGCGCCGCCTATTCGTATCGATCATGAACCAAGTAGAATTCCTGTGAGACAGCTCGTACGTGCTTTCAGAAAAAGTAGATAATATGAAAGGCTGTAATTGACAATATAAAGGAAAAAACATGCACAAGTCTTATAAAATTTTTCTATTTACTTCGAATTCACATTTAGTTGTAAAGAATATTATGCAAGTTGTGCAAGGAAAGGAAAAGTCTGAAAACACATTGATCCAGAGATTTCATTTGTATCATTGCTATTGGGATGAATTTGCACTACATTGCACTAAGTAACAGCTGTTTATTGATGATTTTCTTTCTCATAAATCTCATTCGATGTAATGTGCCTACCTCATCAGTACGTTCATGAATCCAGCCCTAAAAGCATTTTTTTCTTCCAGAGAAGACAGTTTCAAGCATTGGCATGGGAGGAACATCTTTGCTAGGTTTTATGATTTCAGTGTATTTCTGGCGAATTCAGAAACACAATTTTCAAAAATTTCCCAGAGGAACATGCCCCGGGACCCCCCTAGAAATGTTCATGCCTTAGGCGCTCACTTGGTTATACAGGCCTGCAAAATTTTCAGATCCTGGCTATGCCACTGGTTGAAAGGCTTACTGTGTATCCGGGACTAAGCTTTAGTGGCACATACAAATGGCTGGCTTTTGTTGATTTAAATTTTAATACTGTAATTCCAATAAGTACCTGCACTTGGCTATGTGTACGGTGTTCGGTTACACAACAAGGTTCGCTTGAACTTGAATATATTTTTTGTCTTCGAGAACTCAATTTGCACAATAGCTCCTATAAAGCTGCTAGGATGGTACAATTATAAGGTACTTTTTATCTTACCATAGATAATTTAACACTTAATAGCAATAGTAGGAAAATAAATCACAAAATAATGTGC
>JAOBRD020327885.1:0-21257 GCA_027575215.2 Hydrozoanthus sils | reverse complement strand
GACTGATCGTGATCTTCTGATCCAACGTTGGCAACTACATCGATCTTACACGGTTTTGCAGATGTTAAACCTATTTATTTGTATTTATCGTCACCATGCATCATCTTTCATCATCCTGTACCACTATCATCATCACCATCATCATTACCATGCATCACTATCATCATCACCATCATCATCACCATCATCATCACCATCATTACAATGCATCACCATCATCATCACCATCATCATCACCATCATCATCACCATCATCATAACAATGCATCACCATCATCATCACCATAATCATCACCATCATCATTACAATGCATCACCATCATCATCGCCATCATCATCACCATCATCATCACCATCATCACCATGCATCACCATCATCATCACCATCATCATTACAATGCATCATGCATCGCCATCATCATTTCCACGTACCTTCATCATCTTCATTATCATTATCACGTGTATCACCATCATCATCACCACGAATCATCAAGCATCATCACCACCATCGTCATCATCATCAACATCTTAAAATTGTGTTTTTATTGTAAATTTTATTTTGCGTATCCACCGAATTCACATAACTCCGTCTCTCCCTTTAAAACGTCGCATAACTGGAAATTAGTTCAAGAGTGTTTTGCAGTTTTGTCGATATGAGCACTAAATCTAAATGTAAGTTGCAAGTTCGAGCAATTGAGTCACTCGAGATTTTTGCGAGCAAGGTTTACTCTCAAAAACTGGTTCTTTGATTTGAAAACTAGCAAAGGACCTACTTGCCGTACCTCGAGCGTTCGCTTGCAAACGTCGACGCTTTCAAGGTTGATTTCCTGATCGTTAAACTGTGCTTAGACTTTAAGGCTATGTTTTTATTTTACAAAGAACACTACAATCGAGTGCAAGTTGCAAATCCTAATATCAGTAAACACAAAAGAATTTTAAACGGAAACCTAGGATGAGTAATAAACACAAGAAGAACTAGACAACTATTAAACCTGCAGTCTGTTTATATCGTTACTCGAAAGCACGCGCTTTTCCAGTGACCCTTAATACAATTTACGACAAAGATGAGTTCACTGATTTACTCGTGTCACGTGAATAAAAGCTAATATACACCTTATACTTTCACTTCTTAAACCTTCGAAAAAATTAAACGAAGATCAACAGGAATTTTTAGACTCTGCCTTTTTTGTACATAAACTAATGGCTCCATAATATTATGTTGCCAGGCAGTGTTTCTTTGGAGTAACGTGGTGTTTCTGGAATGCTAGATTAACCGAGGTATTTCTATGGTCTTACCTAACTGTTCATTTCTGCTGTGAGACGCGAAAAGGCTCTGTCAAGAATGAAATAAACATCACTTCATTTTTTAAAATCTTCGTCTCTTTCAAAGTATTTCTCTGCATCAATACAATATTAATAAGTACTCTCTTCAGATCACCTGTTACTGCGTAACCGCGGGTACAGGCAGTGTTTTTCGAGCCAGCATTAAAAACAGTCAGCGGACATCTTTTTAGTTTCTTTTGCCTTTGTTTATTTGTGAAACCCGAGTATTGTAAAAGCTTATTTCTTCTTGGTTTATACTAATTTACACATTTTGGGGGATGAAGCCTAATCAAAAGAAAACATACGATTTGAAAGAGCTAGTTTAAACCCACTCAATAAAACAACATATAAGGCGTCCTTTTCGTTATATCACTTATTATATAGCTTTAATAACAAAAACATTATTGAATAATAGACCGGAGGGGTTGGTATAATCCTCAGGTGCCAGGATCAATTCCCGGCTTAGTTGAGGGTTAAATATCTCGGTGACCTTCTTTCCCGATAAGAAGTTCACCCAGCTTCCTTCCGGGCTCGATTAAATGAGTACTTACGTACATGGATCGCTTTGTAGCAACTGCCTGAGGCGCCTATATATGTTTCCGGCTTGCTTGGAGTCAACTGATCATTGTAAAGTGCCTTTACACTCATATTGAAATGGCGTATTATAGATTCACCACTTTACTTATTATGTTGAATGAGTCAAAACCAGCCTCAAACAAGTTTATTGAATTAGCTTTATTTCCAGACTCTAAGTAGCTGAAAAATTTACAGGTTCTATTAAATAACGTATCAACTACTGTTTATTGGTCTCCATAAGAGAACAGTTAAGGTATAATGTCATTGTTTAACAGTTATTTCTGCATTTTTGCTAAGATATCATTAAGATTGACATAGTTGATTTTGTAGACGGTTTTTTTTATCTAAACTAACAAAAAATGAGAAAAAATAACTAATTAGCTTCGGTCCTAGTTCTTTGCTTTTTGAGTCTGCTCGCCTTTGTTGACCTTGGCAACAATCTTCTTTATCTTAGGTGTTGCTGCAAACAAACAAACAAATAAATAAATAAGCAAACAAACACATATAAAATAGATAAGAAAATAAAAATAACGGCGCAGTTTGAGTATAGGTTGTTAGTAATTTTAAATATGTTGCAATCAACGGGGGTGTCAGGTTGGCATAGTGGTAAAGCGCTCGCCTCTCATTAATGCGACCCGGGTTCAGTTCTCGGCCGGGGAAGTATGTGAGCAGGGTTTATGGTCCCTCCGACGTCGGAGGTTTTCTCCGGGTACTCCGGTTTCTCCCTCCATTAAAAACCACCAATATATAATTGCCCCAACATCTGAGCAGTTTCAGGATAGCTTTTGCTATTTGAAACTTAATAAAGATTAAAGTTAAAGTTTTAAAGTTTCAACGCGATCATCTTCAGAGAGGTCAAACTTTGTTATGCTGTGATTAAACAAAGGACGGCAAACGCAAGAGAAACCGAGAAAGGTGTGTGAAACCGAGAGTGTCGTGGGTTCGATTCCCGCTCGGGGCGGTCTGGGTCAGAGAGTTTGACCTCTTGGTCAGTCAGAGTTTGACCTCTCTGAAGATAATCGCGTTAGTAATTGTAATGAAAAGGTTTTCAGAAACATCAAACAATTATCAGAGTGCAAAATAACACTGTAAATACAATTAAGTAAAAATCAAGTTTAATGACAAAAAGTGTCAACTAAAAAAAGAGGACAATATTTAACTCTTTCATCCCAAAAACGTCAAATGTTGTGTCGGTGATCCTCCCAACACAAACTCACCTGTACTTATGCATGACCAAACGACAAATTCGTCGATGTAATGTAAGGGAAATTAAGATGTATCTTGATGCAGTCAAGAAGCTAAATATTTACTTCTATTAAGTATATACTAAATCTCTTTTAGTTTACTGCACAATATCTTGTTTGTATCATTATTTGGCTTTCTGTTAAGAGTATTCAAATATTTTGATTCACGTACCTTCGGAAACCAAAGATTTCAGTTCCTGGTCTGACAGGGCACGTTCCCACAGGGCAAGTTGGTCAGTTTCCATTGGTAGCATATAGTCAGGCTTTGGCGAGTTATTGGGTCGGCCGAGGAAAAACTCAGTGAAAGAGTCGTTGGGCCTAGACACCGACATGGGCTTGGCACTAGTTACAGGCTGACCGTTAATAAAGAGCTTCAGAAGGCCTTCGTTTTCCCAAGTAAATGCGAGGTTGAACCAGTTGTCCGGAAGAGCTGGAACTTCTAGCTTCCACTGCTTGTCTTTCGTGCTGAGAATGAGAATGAACTGGTCTTTCAGGTGTAACAACGCAAATCCACGGGCCTTTGTAGTCTGTCCACCGCTCGACATGAGATAGGAACTGGATTTAGCTTTAAGCGAGTTCTTGTCAATCTTCATCCAGGCTGAAACGGTCAATCCTTTGTGTTTACACATGTCTGGGTCGCTGAAGCATTTTCCTTCAATGGAAAACAAAGTAATGTCATTAGAAAGCGCCTTAAATTCTAAACCAGCAGTCAGAACTTTAATTTTGTAGAAGAAAAAGGATAAAGAAATCAACAACAGTTCAGTTTGTTTCTGTTGGCGCCATTAACAGCTTTTTCTTACAATATGAATGTACATGCGAAAGATTGTAATGTATTCCTTAAAAAAAACTGGCAAAGACCTTTTTTTGTATTTAAAATTAACTTGTCTGTCAGTCTCCTAATCAGTACTTTGTATTTAACACAGCGAGATACAAAGCACAACGGTAAAAACTAAAGAATCATACAAACTGAGGAAGAAGAAAATCTTCGAAAACGTCTTTTTAAAAAAAAAGACTTAAAGCATTTTAGTCCTGAACGGCAAAAACGACAAAAAATGATTTCGTCTACGGCCTACTAAAACATTCTATAAAATAACCTCACTGAATCTCGCGCGCTAATTGGTCGAGAGCGCAAAACCCGTGCTCTGTAAGAGAGTACAGGGTACGCTTTTGAAAGTGTCTCACATACTGAATGAAAACTGAAGCCGCTTTCATGTATTTATTACTTGCAAATAACCAGTTTTTTATCGTGAAAAAAGAAGTACAGAAATTTTCAACTTTGGTTCTGCATTTTACCTTTAAAGTCTCCGAGTGAGATCCAGGCTCCCAGTTTGCTGGAAACAGCAACGGCACCACGTTCTGGTGTGTTCTGTATCAGGGCCCCGTTCTTCAGCTCGGCTTTCTGTGCGCGAATAACGTCGGGGCTTTCACTCTTGAAAGAGACGTCGAAAGGCCAGTAGTATTCCGCATTCTCGTATCCTTTTTGAACTGAAACGAACGGAGAAAAAATAAATTTAAAGTTTGTTGTACCGGCAAATTTATGATTTGAGTGAGGCAAAAAACTGGAAGAACTTTCCACAGAAACACAAAGTACGAGACAATCAACAATGAGTCATGTCCAAAACAGACAAAACGCTTATGGTAACTTCAAGAATTCTAACCTATTTTGCTCCTCTCAACTCCAGGCGTGTCGATGCCAAAAAGTTCTGCGCCGTCATTAACTGGTTCTGGATCCATATCGGTAAGCGTTGCAGCTTTGGGTTTTCTCTCCGGAGCTACTGGAGCTCCGCCCGCGACACTTGCTTCTTTATCGGGATTGGCAGCGGTTTCCTCAGATGGTTTATCTTCGGATGCCTTGTTCTCGGTCGGCTTATCTTCGGACGCCTGGCCTTCGGTCGGCTTGGGTTCAGAAAAATCATTTAAAGGGATGCTGGCAATGTCGGTTTGATCCTCATCTAGATGATATTCAGTAGTGTTAAAAAAGTGGTAAAGAATCACTAACTTACGTTCAAGAATTTGCCAATAACTTTAAAGCTGCAAGAATTAGTACGAGTGGAATGTTTTACAAATCATAAAACGCCATCATTAAACTGACATCGCGAGCTAAAAACTAGAAGAGCTTAACCAGTGACGCGGCTCCCCATGCGAACGTCTTTAGCTCAGTGGGTAGAGCACGGGTAGAGCATCTATGCAGTAATCAGAGGGTCATTGGTACGATTCCCGTTAGTGACTCAGAATTTATTCTAATCACTTAACTTGAAAAGGGCTTTCTTTCCGAGCTTAGAAGGAAGTTATTTACCATAAGATTGCTAGTTAACTTTATACCTGCCGACTGATCATGAGGCTTTCTTCTTCCTCTTCCTCTTTTCCTCGACCCTTTGTACCGTCGCCGGAACGTTGAGATGGGTGGTCTACGATAGGCTACAACGAAACACAACTGGACGTTACACTTTTATCCAACACCAATTGACATTATACATTTAACGACTAGTCCCTCAGAAAACATCGGTTTGTTTCCCTTGAATTTTGATGTTTCCCGAAGCGTGGTTTGTTGTATAGCATAAACAATAGAAACCTGAAACAAAACTTTCTCGCCCTCAAATGTATCAGCGCGACAGCAATGTTAACCGGCTGGTCAACAGTTTTCGAGATTTGATTTGAGCTCATCCACGTGACCTCAATTTAGCCAGTGAGAGCACGCACTCGAGTCGAAAACGTACTAACTATACAACAGAAGAAACCAACTACCAAACCATCACGAATTCTGCGCTCCTACGCGCAGAAAGCGTTTATATTGTATATTTTCCATAACAAGACAAGGGTGTAGGAGTAAACGCGTACCAGTTTATTGGAGACGGACAATGGCTGATTTGTACATACAGGTATAGTGTTGGAAATAGTTCAATATAGCCTTATTAATTACATCTGTGAATAACTAGTAATGAAAATTAAACCCGGTGAAGCGTACTAACTGGTAAGGTCAAGTGAATAGTAATTTTGGTAAGCTTGAATAAATACCAATGGATATGCCCAAGGGACTGCGCCTGGCGCAAAATTACAAATGCCCAACATAAACTCATTTCTGCAATGTGACTGGCTAACCTTTACTCACTGCCGATCTGTTGAGCGATAGACAGTAAGTAGCGAAACCGGCGGTATTTTCAAACAAAAAAACAACGGCGGATTCTAAAAACACTCGTTTTTATCGGGTTAAATTTGAAAGAGTAGTCAAGCTGTTTTCTACTAAAACAACTAGAATATTCTTTGTCATTTTCTATGAATCAAACGTTTTACTCGTCGCTTCGCGCCTCATTGATTATTGACTCATAGAAAACTCCACCTCGTAACTAATCGTAAAATTCAATTATTTTTCCTGACACGACATAATTGTAAGAACTCCTAGTAATGGTAGGCTCGTGACACAGAGTGACTGGTAGAATAGCAAGTTGACGACAGAGTTGCCAATAGAAAAAGTCGATCTTTTTTCAATGAGCAACTATTTATCTTAATAAAGACATTATTGATAAATTGAAAGCTAAACATTTATTTTCTTTTTGCCAAAAATAATCTTTGCGTCTTAACAAAAAATTCGAAAATATGAAAATTATGCTTTCAACTAAATATACAACTCTTTATAATTGAAGACAAATTTCTATCAATAGTGGTAAGTAAAAAATTAAGTTTGATTATTCGTATCTGGCCTAATTGCGAAATCGTCAGTGTAACAAAATTTGTGCGCAACTATAAAGTTTTTCAAAAAACTAAAGAACAGAATAATATGAATTATAATAACAATAGCAAAAACAATAATATTGATAGTGATAATAATAACAGTCATTTCAATAATAATGTTAATAATTTATTCACTTGATACTGCGTTTTCTAATATGTAAATGATCAAAAGCGCTTTCTACATGCACAGGAATAAAACGAAATAAAAAGAAAATTCTAGTCACATCAGACATTCACACTATTTACAACGACAATTAGTATCATTGCTCCTGTGAAAAAATGAAAAAAAAAAAATCCTACCTCTATATTTCGGTCTCCTTCCGCAAGCCCTCCTCTTAATTTGACGTACAACTGAACGCAGAGCCCTAAAGCCTACTTTAAACACATGGCGTCCACTGCTGGAAATGTGTTTCAGCTCCGCTGATCTATACTTGTTTCCAATACCCAACGCTATGATCTTAACTCCTCGCCGCTTCAGCATTAGAGCTGGTCTAGTTACATGATCTTGCGATTTGCCATCTGTCATAACAATCAAAACCCGTCGAGTGCGTCCTCGTTTATTGAACAGCCTTCTTTGGACGAATCTAAGGGCTCGTCCAGTGCGAGTTCCACCGCGGGGGTAACGGACACGATCGACCGCTCTGATAGCTCTGTACTTATGAGAATTAAAGTTAAACACAAGATGTGGCCGCGACGAGAAGAGAACAACTGCAACCCGAACATATCCTGGCTTGACGTGGAACGAAGCGATCATCTTCTTGACGAAGTAGAGGCACCGTTTGAAGTTTCCTTTGCCGTAGTACTCAATGCTACCTGAGCCATCAATCAAGAAGGCGAGGTCAAGGCGCTTGGCACAGACTGAAAAGAGCAACATTAGAACAACTCGTTAGTGTAACAATGGATAGAAAGAGTTACTATACTAGTGCAATCACTAAAGCCAAAAGAGATTAGAGAAGAGAAGTGACGGTAATTGGATTAAAGTAGAATAAATAAAATCTATCGGTTTTCGTTGTAATAGTAGCAGTATTAGTAATAATAGTAGTGTTAGTAAACAAAAACGCGCACACAAAAGTTGTCAGTTAGAACAACACAAAGACATCAGCAAAATCAGGACAATGTGGAAAAACTTACCTCTTCCTGCTGGTCTAGGGATGGGTGAGGGACGGGGGCCTGGGCGTGGTCGAGGTCCTGGAAAAAGGGCAAAATATATATGGTCATAGTTAATAGAATGGTTATGAAACCATTGTTGTATGTCTGTTTTCGTCTTTTCTCGTTTTTGTCTGATTTTAAACGTGCGCAAAATACAAAAGGTTTGAGATGTAAATCAACAAGTAGTCAGTTAAAACATTCTCACTGACACCTGAAACAAAGAATGTCTACGGTCACGGTTCATTCAACTTGAAACAGAGCATCCCATTCTTGGCAGACACACTCAAAAAACACAGCCCCAGAATTTTCTATTAACAATTCTCATCGAAAATAGCTTAAGAACGTTTATTAGTGGGTTCAGCAAGGAGAGAGAATTTCGTGTACTTACGTCGACGCGCGCAGGCTCTGCCTCGGATTTGGATCTGCCGTCGAGTCAATGCACGATCATATATCTGCATGCAAGCGATAGCACCACGGAAGTACCTCCGATCTCCCACACGAGCTCCGATTCTCGCAGGATAGTTGGTCGCAAGTCGTATGCGACCAATGTGCTTCTTAGCGATAAAACGTCCATCGACAAAAAGTTTAGCTTTTCCTGACACGTGATCATAAACAGCTGCTACAAGATGCCATTTTCCCCTGCGTATATTAACAGAAACTGGACGAGTAGATCGCAGGTTCCCTCGCTTGGTGAAATGTACATACAATTTTGTTGGTGTAACCATCCAGAAATGGACGCCCCAACCTTTGGGGTTGTAGTTCAGTATCGGACCAGCCCTGCCCTTGTGATTCACCCAAGCTATAATGGAAATGGAGTTAACTGTATCCAGTTGCCTTCGATAGTTGGGGAGCTGTACGTAACTGTTGCTGCGACCAAGGAATTCCATAGCGCTGCCCCCTACTCTTCTAGGGGCACGAATGAAGCGGACATTGCTGAACGGGGCTCGTTTGGAACTTCGTCGCCGTATCTCATTACCTCTATATGCGCGGTTCAAAGGGTAAACAACTCTCGGGAAAATGCGGCCTAAAGGTGCGAAACAGGAGAGAAATCAGTTATAAAAGTTCCTTTCTTGTCTGAATGTAAACTTTTTAAAAACCTTTGAAGTGCCTATGAAAAGAAAATTCTATTACTTCAGTGAGTAGACCTTGCTAAATGAGTAATAGCGGTGAAAAGAAATTATCAAGACCTTCTTGAGGTGTTAACACTTAATGCTTTCAACTGATAACGTCAACAGTGGTTCAGGCAAATTTTCATTTTTTTAAATCTGTTGCCAATACATAATCTTTGGGGATGAATTTGAGCCTATCTTGGACCGATGATCTATACAACGTCTCTATCTTTTTAGCCAAGCGAACGAACCCTAACCAGTTGGATAGACAGTAGTTGAACTCAGTTGATAAGTTCTCCGAGGACCTACGGTTCAACGTTCTTATCCGGCCTAGGAGTCTAGAAGGTCTAACCGTTTGCAGATGTTAGAGCAAAGGCAGAACCTTCTCCTCAGCTATTTTGAGACCCTGGGGTAAAGGCCCGGTGTCGGGAATCGAACCTGGGCCTCCCGCACGGAAGACTGGTGTCTTACAAACTGGTCTGACCGAGCGGTGGTTGAGTATACTCAAGTTTCTTAAGGAGTTACATATATCAGAGATGCTGTAAAAACAGCAAAGGGATTGGAATCGAAGTAAATTGACAAAACACCAGTCATGATCGTTGAAAGGGTACTTCTAAGGACTACTCGTGGGAGATGAAACTAAACATTTCACGAAACTGGCGTGTAACTGAAACATTATCGTGTACCTAATTGCAACTTTGAAATCGTTGCATGCATTGTTGCCTCTTGTAGCTGTACGTTAAATCTCAAAATCAATAAACCTACCTGGTCCTGGCTTCGGACCCGGTTTAGGTCTTGGGCGATAAGGACCTTAAAGAGATAAATGAGATTTAGCTAAGTTACAAAGAGGTACAAGATGGCCAGGTATAATGAGTTTGCAAAACGTAAATTGGGCTGATAACAAGTTTTAAAATAAACATCTGAGTAAACTTATGATCAACTATTAATACGTGGTAATTGGAGATATTTGTGTGAAATAACTGGTTTAAAGTTTTATAGATTAGTACCAATTGCTATAACTTCTTCATTTTATTGGTCTTTCTTAGCGTGGAAGGTTAGGGACTGGAGTTGTGTTGTGGCATTTTTTCATAGTTCATCACTGGCATCATTAAGCTTACCATTTCTGATAACGTAAACGTCGTTGGCCCATGCACCACCCTTTCCATTCTTGCAGTTCCTTGCACGTCCATACTTCCAGTATCGCGACCGCCTTCCAACAAAGCACTGTCCGCCATTTTGAACGGCAAACAACCTGTAACCAATTCTATGTGCCTTCAAAGCACACCTTCTAACAGCGTCTTTGTATCTTCGATAGTTGGCAACCATTCTACCAACAGCCCTGCTACGGCGGTCCGTAAAGCAGCCTACCCATTTATAGTGCCATATTTGTGGTTTCGGCCGTCGCACTCTGCAGATTCTTGCTTTAACAAGTCGCACGATGGATCTCAAATTCCTGAAGTTCACCGTAAAAGTGTGCCTTGATTTTCGTTTGGAAGCCATGTTCATTAGCTGACTGATCCTATACTTCTTACCGACGCCGATTGAGAATACTTCAACACCTGCGCGTCGTAAGTTGTTTGCTGGTCCGCTGACGCTATCTTGAGACTTTCCATCGGTTAGTACGATAAGCACTTTAGGGACGTTACGGCGAGCACGTGCAAACAGTGTCCTTAGTGTGTAGTACAGAGCCTGGCCTGTCTTTGTGCCTCCCTGTGGGTAGCGGATGCCCCCGATGGCACGAAGAACCTGTCTTCTGTTGCGGTATCTAAAACATAAGAATGAATACTTCAGACACTACGCAGTGTACATATTAGCGTGTTCGACTCGTAATCCTGAGTCTCGAGTTGGAGCCCCGGTCAGACTACTTTACCTGACGTTGTTTCAGTCGACTCAGCTGTATATTAATAAGTACCAGTTCTGCTGGTGACTAACCTGTGATAGATTAGTGTCCTGTCAAGGGGGAGTTAAAGACTCTCATCCGCTTAACACAACAGAAACCGGAGATAAGTGCCGGCCGCCTATGAGCAACTTAGGCTAGAGAAAGGATTTAGCTTATTTAGCTAAGCAGTGTACTCTTTGCTCTAAATTGTACGCTGTCGATAATTTAGTATATGTACCAATTCTATGATTCTTGTATGCTATATAGATTAGTGCTGTGTATTACGAAGTTACTTGATTTGCTAATGTAGGCACTACCTAAGTGTTCTTGTTAATTGTCACTTTATGATTTAGAAATGTAATGGAAAAGTAGATTATTGGGTAGTATCTAGTGATACCGCCCAGTACTAGCAAACCACGTGTCAAAGAAAATAAAGACAAGTCCTAAGAGCATATCATGTACACAGAAAATTAGTTTAATCTTAAGTTTATCTCAGTGAACGAGGTCTTCTGTTTGCTGTAAACATGTTATCTAACGATATATATTGGTTTTTAGTGAGTACGGATACCTGATTGGCTAGCCATTCATTCCAAATAAACGTAAACTTTAAAAAAGGGAACAGTTAAACTCCTTCAGAAAATTATTCATCTAAAACGTTTCTCAACTGTGCAAAAACTTCCACGTTTACGTATAGAATAACAAGTGTGTCATTATTTACATTAAATTTCGGAGAAAACTGTAAAAAAAATGAATGGAAAAGTAAATTGAGGCCGTAGTATTACCTCCTGAACCCGAAGATAGGATACGTCTTGGATGAGTATAACACGACGCCCACGCGAGTGGCACGTGGAGAAATGACGAAAGAGGATACCAAGTATTTCACGAAGTTCAAGATTCTCTTAAAGTTGCCTTTGCCTGCTTTTTCAATACTTCCTGAGCCATCAAGAAGAAGGCCGAGATCAAGGCGTATTCTGCAAACTGGGATAGAAAAATGTCTTCTGTTAAGTCATTTTTTTGATAAACGCTACTTTCGGTAAACAATTTAATAAATGGTAAGACAACGTTTAACAAGAGATTAGATTTTTCACTACATACTAATTCTCTTGAAAAACTATTTAACTGTGACACAACAATAAGAAAACATCAGGTTAATGAAAACAAGTCAAACTCTAAGACAAAAGAACAAAAAACAAGATTTGAATACAAAGAATGATATGTATAGTCTTTTTCATTACTGTAAAGACAAAAAAATCCAAGAGTTAGTGTAAGTGTCTGTGGTATTCTGTTTCTGTTTGCTTATATATCAAAACAATATATTGTACAAAATAAATAGAAAAACACAGAAGCAATAACAACAGTAAACATTCCATCCAAAAACTTGCTCATTGACATAAAAACGTTGCAAAGCGTCTTACAAGTCAAACACCATTTCCATTGCGGTTGAAAATTCGAGTATTAACACTGCCGTCCCATCAGTATAAAATTTATGTTAATTATGTTTAGTACAGCCATTCAATCCGTAAAACAATTATGTTAATTATACTTAATGTATATTACTTTTAGTACCTCTTCCTCCTGGGTGGGGGCGAATGGGTCCAACGGGCTCTGAAAGTTAAAAAAAATAACGGAGTTAAACAAATGTTAAGAGCCAACATGACCAGCGGTTAAAAATTTAATGTCGAACTGGAACTGTTAAAATAGAGAAACCACTAGCATACTTTTCTTGCGGATGATGTAGACGTTGATCTTCAATCTGCCTCCAAGGCCATTTCGGCATCCCCGTGTCCTTCCATATAACATGTAAGACCTTAAGTTACGGGCAGCATAGCACGTTCCTCCATTGCCCAAAGCAAACACCTTGTATCGTCGACGTAAAGCTAGTAAGGCACATTTAAACACAGCGCGTCTTCCAAAACGGCGCAAGTTGGCAAGTCGAACTCCCGCAACTCGTCCCCTGGTTCTGTAGCAGCCGAAGTATTGGATGATAAACTTGCCTGGTCTGGGTCCGGGGCCTGGGGCGGGACCTAAAATGGAAAATGAACAACTTTAAAGTCCCTAGAAAGCTTATTTTCTTACTTTTTAGATTAACTGTTTTTATCTATGAATTCAGAATTCGAATTACCGAAGAAATTTTCCGCTTCTAAGCTTTTTAATAAAAAAAATATTGGAATGTAAATTTTGACCAAGCAGGCCGGGGACTGGCAACCTGTTACGTTGCAACAGATTGAGTTGTGTTTCATTTCTATTAAAAAAGATTAGAATTTTTTTATTTTAAAAATATATCAAGGGAACAAATCATTGATTAAATTAATAACAATATGACTATTGTATAGCCAGACTCCAATTTGTTTTGAGATAATAAAATTGTCTTTGTCTTATGCCTCATGCTACGTCAGCATTGCACGTTTCAAGCCTAAAAAATGTAAAAGGAAAACCAAAAAATGTTTTATTTTCGAAAAATGACCTTTCACCTAAAAATTAAAAGCTTTATTGGGACTTTAAAACAAGGAAAACAAAAAAAAGGAAAAAAAGAAGCGTCTCTGAGCTTACGAATTCTATGACAATTGTGCAAGTAAAAAATATTTTGTAAACCTTTTTATGATAACAAAGGTCTCACTTGGCGGCCAAGGAATCGTTCAATACAACAAATTTGAACTAATATCCGTTAATCACCAAGGGCCGAGTTGTTCAAAAGACGATTAGTCCTAATCCAGGGTTAATTACCATGACAACCAGACGAAGGACTACGGTCCAAAACGCCAGTACGTTAAATTATTTCACGGTGTAAATATTTAAACATTCCTCAAGCTGTAAATTATAACAGCTGTGAGATTTTAAAATCATCGCAGTTTTGTTTTGACAGGAGTTAAAAAATATCAAGTTAAGTAAACTAAAAGTTGATATCCTGTGACGAACTCTTCCCGTTGTGCATCTGTCATGATACAATAACTACTGTTCCCTCACCTCTAAGGCATAGTTTGCTTTGACGACGTAGCTGCGACCTTGTGAGAGCCCTGCTGAAGAACTGCACACAGGCGATCTGACCCTTGAAGTACCTCTTGTCCCTATTCAGGGCTCCAAGCCTGACAGGGTAGTTGGTTGCAAGCCTGATCCTACCGATTCGTTTACTAAGAACGAATCTGTGGTTAATGAACAGTTTTGCAGTGCCGGTGCGGCGGCGGTATGTGGCAGCAACGAAGTTCCAACCTCTTCTCACGTAACGACGCGACGCAAGCGCCGGCGTCGAACGGAGGCGTCCGCGTCTCGTGAATCTCACGAACACCACATTGGAAGAGACAAACCACAGATGTACTCCCCAGTTATTGGGGTTATAGTGGATAATAGGACCGGCGCCACCTTTGTTATATACCCAAGCTGCCAGAGTAATTGATCCACCGCGTCTATCGACGTCCAAACTGCCTCCAGCTCGGTTTGGAATCTCCACGTAGCTGTTTCGTCTGCCAAAGAAGTAAATTGAGCCGCGGGGTCTTTTGTCAGGACCTGGGGCGAATCGAACTCCCCGGCCACGAGCAGTCGGTCCTCGTCTTCGAGCTTCTCTGTATCTGTTCCTTCGGTTGAAAGGGTAAAGGGCAAGTGGCGGCAGCACTGTAGAAGTAATAATAATAATATACTTATATCGTGTGCTTTCCATACGATGATCAAGCGCGCATTACAAATGACAAATTAAAATCAAAATCTTAAAAACCAAGTATATAGTAATTAAAAATAAAAATAAAAGTTGAAATTAATGAATATTAAAAAGTCATTCTAAAAAGATGTGTCTTAAGCAGGCTTTTGAAAGTCCCTAAGTCAGACGTATTGTGTAGTGCTACTGGTAATGCGTTCCACAAAGCAGGTGCAGCAACTCCAAGTGATCCATCTCAAAGAGTTTTTCAAGAGAAGGATATTACTTCCTTCGGGTTGCTTAAATGTAGAAAAATATTGATCATTTTGCTTGATTGAATCTTTGTTGTCCTTACTGGTGTTATTGTTAAAACTTAACAAGGCCCCGCGGAGAAACACTATGTTTAGTTAGGTTACCTATATAAACAAGAAAATCTGTATCATGATGTTCGTCATCTTTTTTTTCCCGCTTATTTTTTACATAGAAAGTCCACACTGACAGGTGAATAAATCAAACTCGTCGCCGTAATGGCAAACAGTGTGCAACTCAGGAACCTCTGTATATGTTGTTCATCGGTAAGATTTCATTTCCTCGATATTCTAGTCAACTCTGGCTTATTAGTGGTAGGACTTCCGTTTTTGATAAAGAAAAAGAGTGCTAATATACTTACGAATGCCTGGCGGTGGCTTTGGACGACCTGTAAAATGAGAATGGCAATGAATGAAAATGACGAAGACTGGCACATTCACCCATAATTCCTAGCGAAGTTATCTATCCTTTGTGTCTAAAATCGTGAGGCGGTTTTTTTCTATTGAGCAATAGACAGCGAGTAGTGAAACTGCCGGTGTTCTTAAACAAAAAAAAAACCTGGTGAATTCTTTCAACACTTGTTTTTATCAAGTAAAAATTTGATGGTAGCGTACTAGATGGTTTCTACTAATTAATAATAATAATAATAATACAATATCTATATAGCGCTGCTTCTACTATAAATCCAGCAGCGCTTTACAAGTTTACTCATATGTTTTATATCATTTTAATCTTTAATGCTCTAGTGTATACAATAAACAATAGGTCAATAAAAAGTATAGTTAACAACAGTGGACTAATAATAAAAATTTTACAAAGAACCAAAAACTAGAGAATAAAAAGAAAAATAAGTTAAGCTAAGTTTTGCACAGTAAAAACGCTTAAAAAGATATGTTTTTACTTTGGCTTTAAAAGAAGAAAGTTCTGTGCAGCCTCTAATATCGTCCGGTAAGGCAGTCCATAGTCTTGGGGCAGTGTACGAGAATGCTGTACAGCCATAGGTTTTGAGATTGCAATAGGGCTGCACAAGAAGCCCCTTTCCGGCAGATCTCAGTGCCCTTTTTTGGCACATATGGGGTCAACAGGTCTTTTAGATATTGAGGGGCCATGCCATTTAGGGATTAGACTACTCGTCGTTTTCTATGAACCTAATATTTGGCCTGCCCCTTCGCGCCTCACTGAGTACTGACTCACAGAAAACTCCAACTCGAAGTGTGATTGCTAAATAGAAGGTATGTGGTGATTAACTGATCAACCTAATATTTGGCTTGCCCCTTCTCCCATTCGCCCTTCGTTGACTATTCACTGCTAGAAAACTGTAACTAGTAGTGTAATTGTTTACTAGAAGGTTTGTGGTGATTATTTTGTAAACCGTGGGCTCAGTAAGCATCGTCAATTTTTAATTTCTTCTTTTTCCTCATGGCCTGTGCATTTCCGCTTTGGCCAAAACAATGAAATAAACTTCCGGTCCGTAACAGAACAGACTCGGCAAAGAGCAAAAGTATCTTGCTCTAATCTTAACCATTCTAAGGTATAAAAATAACGAATCTTTAATTAATATAAAATACAAAGTAGTCATAGTAAGCACACTTAGTTGTAATCTTAAAGCTTAATCTATCACTCAGTTTTTTCAGTGAATATTTTGAAGAATGAAGAATGTTGAGAATGACAGAACCCGCACTAACCTCTAACGCAGGATTTTCCAGCTCGTCGAATCTGACGAGCCGACAAAGCAGCAGAAATGATCTGTACACATGATATTTTTCCTTTGAAATATCGGCGATCACCAAGGCGTGCCCCAAGCCTGATTGGATAATTGGTTGCTAGTTTCATCCTTCCAATTCGGCGCGAGGCTACAAACCTGTAGTTGATAAATAGTTTTGCTCTTCCAGTCCTGTAATTGTAAGTGGCGGCCACGAGATTCCAGCGACGGTTGCGGAAATAGCGTTTTGAGGCAAGTGGATATGTAGACCTTAGGCTTCCTCGGGCTGTGAAGCGCACAAAGACAACGTTTGGCCTCACCATCCACAAGTGGACTCCCCATCCCACCGGGTTGAAATGGATTATGGGTCCTGATCTGCCCTTGTGGAGTACCCAAGCCATAATTGTGGTGTCCTGCACCGTGTCTATTCCTCTGCCTTTAGGTATTTCAACAAAGCTGTGAGCACTTCCCCAGAACTCCAGGGCACTACCGGGCACGCCGAAGGGGCCTTTTCTAAATGGCAGTCCTCTAAAGTATGCAGGTCTGTTTTTGCCGCGTTTTTCACGCTTGTTGTACTTCTTGTCTAGCGGATATACGATTCGAAGAGCTGTAAAGTTAAATACACTCTAAGTAAGTTTTCGAGCCATTAATTCAGTTACTAATTTAATACCGTTATTTCGACATCGTTTTCGTTACTCTTACGATTTATGCGTACATACCTGGCCTCGGTCTTGGTCCAGGGGGAGTGGACCCTAGTCGAGGAAAAAAATTGTCAAGACCCAAGAAATGAGAAATCTGAATGCAGATAAACATACATAAAAACTAAGTTTAAATAGATTATATTTATAGTGCAAGAAGAAATTAAGAGCTATCAGAATACAGTGAAATTGAGCAAACAACAAATCTTTTCGTACGAACACTTTTTATGACGTCAACTAACGAGGGCGCTCTAATCCGATAGCAACTTTTTTTTTATCGGACTAACCCGTTAAGACGATTCTTGCTCTAATGTTGATTATACTAACGGAAACACATAAAAGCGCGTCAACTTACCTTTTCGGCAGGTTTTTGTCTTAAGCACCCTTATAAGCGAAAACAGGTTTCGGAAGCCTGCGGTGTACACGTGTCTGCGGTCAGTGGCAATCTCAATGAGATGTCGAAGGTTGTAACGTCTTCCAATACCCACAGCGAACACCTCAACGCCTTTAAGGCGGAGCTGTCTCGCAGGTCTACGAACGCTGTCTTGTGACTTGCCATCTGTCATTACTATTAGAACTTTCTTTGCTCGCCTTCGTGTGCGTCTAAAGAGGAAGTTACTGGTGTACGTCAACGCCCTTCCGGTTTTGGTGCCTCTACGTGGGTACCTTTTGGAAGATGATACCAGTATATTAATATTAATAATAATAATAGTAATAATAATAATAATAATAATAATAATAAAGAAGATGATAGGAATGTTAGTGTGAACGACATCACATTGAATGGTTTAGGCGATAAATGGCCAATTCTGCTTTGATGTATTCACTGCAAGACTGAAGCATTGTCGTTTGTTGGTGAATCTCGATTCATTTAACAAGTGGAGGTTTTTTGTTTTGTGTTTGTGAGTTGCTTTATCACAGTTTTAAGGAATATTTTTGAGGATAACACTGTTTTAAATTCGGCCAGATGCTTATTTTGCATATATACCTGATACGATTGATGGCCCTGAAGATTCCGTGTTTACTGCAGTAGCGACCAAATCGGAAAATGCCCATAGGACGTGTGGAATAGAGTACAACTCCAATTCGTGCACGTCGCTTGCAGATGCTGAACGAGTTGATCAAAGCTTTCACAAACAAAAGAATTCGCCTGAAATTTCCTCGCCCGTAGTGCTCGATACTGCCAGAGCCGTCAACCAAGAAACCGAGATCGACCTTGGCCCTGCAAACTAAAAGGAACACGAGAAAATATTTAAACCATTTCTTACCAAGATAACCTCTGATTTCACACAACACAAGTTTATCTTGATTATCATACTAGGTGTTGAAATCTGTTACGTATAGATTCTGGCCATGGAAATATGCAATAGTTTTTAAAAAATCCAGTTGATTAGCTAACCAACACACAGTAAGGTCTAAGAGAGACATTGATCTGTTTAAGCTTGTGTAATAAACTAGTGCTTCTTGTCAAACAATGATTTTAACTGGTCAATTGACACCGACCAATCTAACCATTACAAAGCACCGAGTCGATTCGGTTCGAATGTTGATTTCAGAAATACATGTGCGCGTAGGGATAAAACACAAAATTCATAAAACTTAAACAAAGGAACGCAATGAACCGGGATTGGAATTCATACAGAACGTTGAACTCTAAGTTCTGGAATATGTTTTCCAAAGAGAGCAAACCTTACATGTTACTTTCTAATAGCAAAGAAGATTCGGACGAAAGAGCAGAACAAGGTAAATGATAGCCGGAGAATTAACATCAGCCTTTTACAACACTGATGTAAACCTTCTGATGAATATTTCATTTTATCCCAATACGTGCATGTGTTTCAAAAACTCAGAACTAGCTTACAATATTTGCAAGCGGTGAGAAGTTTGTAAGTCGTAAGCCTGGGAAGATCTTAGCAGTGGAGTTGCAAAACTTGTAACGTTCTCTAACTACCCCTGAGTTGTGACTATAAACTCGTTACCTTATAAATAAAATACAATCTCAATCTTACCTCTTCCACCTGGTCGAACCGGTTTTCTTCCTGTAGATGAAAACGATTAACACAACGTTTTAAAACCATGTAGGAATATAAAAGTCTTACATTAAAAGGTGTTCTGTCGTGTGCGACAGTATTTCTTATCAAATACCTCGCCTAGTAAGTAGCAATCTAGGGTAAGCCGAAACGAATGGTGCGAGTACAAAAAAATATCCGACTCCATGATAAAATGTTTTGCACTTAACATAAAACCAATAAGCATTGACTGTTGGCTGCTACCAATATCTTAAAGTGGAAGCTTGGTTTTTTGGTTTCTACCAGAATCTTTACCTAGAAGCCAGGATATTTAGTTTCTACCAATATCTTTAAATAGAAGCTAGGATTTTTGGTTTCTACCATAATCTTTGCCTAGGAGCCAGGATTTTTAGTTTCTACCAATATTTTTAAACAGAAGCTAGGATTTTTGGTTTCTACCATAATCTTTGCCTAGGGGCCAGGATATTTAGTTTCTACCAATATTTTTAAACAGAAGCTAGGATTTTTGGTTTCTACCAAATCTTTTATATATAGAAGCCAGAATTAAGGAAAAAATAAGTCTAAGTGACCGTTTCCCCTGCTGGTTGGAAACTTTTAATAATTCGGTAAATATTAAGGAAGAATTTGTCTCAAAATCACACCTAAAGAAACTTACGGAAGCATTTCGTTGAGCGGCGTGCGATCTGTCTCCTCGTGAGAGAAGACTTGAAAATTTGTAGGCAAGCAATTCGTCCACTGAAACCACTGCGAGCTCTTGGATATCCTCCGATATATACTGGTCCGCTAGTAACAGGCGCCATTCGTGCAAATACCTTCCTCAAAATAAGACGGTTGTTCCAGAACAGCAGGGTATCAAACGAACGCTTTCTATATTTAACTGCGATGAAGCTCCAACGCCTTATGGGTAACCTTCGACGTGAAATAACGGGCCTTATGTATCTTCGTTTACGCAGTTTAATACCAAGCGATAATCTCCTGTATCTATCAATGCTGACAACTAGGCCGTGGCTAATGATCAATCCTGGGCGGCCTGTTGGGTATACCCACATCATGATAGTAAGGTCACTTCCTCTTGTATTTAATCCACCGTTGTTTGGAATTTTGATGTATCCAACGGGTCTGCCTGGGAAACTAAACGCGCCACCTGGTCTACGCTGTGGGCCTCGGGCAGGTCTAACATTGATGATGATTCCTGGTGGATTTCTTCTACCACTTGTGTCGCGGCCGCGATGCTTCTTGTTTAACGGGTACAATCCAGCTGGTTTAGGAACTAAATATTAGATACACAAGATAGAATTAGGTTGGAGAGATAGAGAGTGAAATAGTAGTTACTTTACTTCAGATGAAACTTCTACTTCTACCCAAAGTCTTCATCAAACTAAAACAAGAACCTTGTTACGTAGTTGACATACCCGATAAGACACAACCAATTTAACCAACATTTGACCAGCTCTAATCGAAAGTAGTAAAAAACACACGTGCTTATTACACATAACTCACAAAACACGAAGCCAAAGTAAAAAATTAAAAAAAAAAAATTAATCCTTGCTTACATAAAATTGTTCTAAATAAGTTTCCTTATATGTACTGTTTATTTACCATGACAAAATTTACTAACCTCTTGGAGGAGGGAGGGGTCGTTTACCTGCATGTAAAGTAGAAAAAAAACTGATATATAAGTTCGATAGTAAGCAAGAACACTGTCGCTGTTTCCACAGTATTAGCATAGTCTTTAAAGGCACTTAATACAAACTACTCAAATAGACTTACGGAAACATCTCTTGCTGTAACGAACAATTTGTCTGGCCGTAAGAGCTGCTTTGTAGATTTGCACGCATGCAATTCGTCCGCTGAAGCCAGTTGGACGCCTGGGGAATCCTCCAA
>JAOBRD020327780.1:0-21257 GCA_027575215.2 Hydrozoanthus sils | reverse complement strand
TCCTAAATGTAACAACAATTGGTCCTAAATGTAACAAAGGCCCTAAATGTAACAACAATTGGTCCTAAATGTAACAAAGGTCCTAAATGAGTTAACAACACTTGTTACATTTGTGCCTTCAACAAACCGTACCGATAAAATTCAACCCATAGATGCAGGATGTGGACGGATGATGTAGGTTAAAATTGCTGCTGTAATGGACAATGGTTGGAGATAGAGGTTGGAGATAAAGGACAATCTAGAAAATTGGCATGACAGACTTTCAGCAAAGGACAGACGGATTCTAATGACTCGATGGGCTGGGGAAGCCTGGTTAAAGAAAGTAAAGACTTTCTTAGAAGGCTGTTCGAGAAGACAGGTTGTCTAATGACAGTCGATGGCTCTGGGGAGCAGAACATTACTCCCCAGGGCTTGGAGCAATATCTCTTTTAGAGTTGTACAGCTGGCCATACAGACACTACAAGGGTGGGGCATACGAAACTGCCACAGAACTATACATACCCTTCATGTTCTTGTTTTGTTACATTACGGTAGTTTTTATATATCCATTAGGCTTTTTCTTTTTTATGTTCAGTACATTTAATTGCTACATTAGTTTATTTAATTTTCCAGAAATATAAAAACCTCTAGCAACATTTTTGATACTACTGTACAGTACTGAGTTTCTAAATCAAAATTTAAGAAAATCTTGAGGCTGATTTTTCACTAATTACCCGATAAATAAGAACACAATCAGCCTGGCCTCCAAAATCATGTGTTCTTATATGCGGGTGTTTACTGTAAACTGTTTTGCTTGCAACTGGACCTAAGCAGTAAGTTTAGATAAAGTTTTAACATAAAGTTTTAACATTTAACCATTCTTCTGATTCTTTCCAAAAATTTGTGGTGTATTATCACAGATGTGGAAGGCTTTTTGACATAGTTTCTCCGAAAGTACATTTGTCTTTTTTTTTTCTATTTTGTATAAAAAACAGTTTTTGCATATCCTACGTAAGCATGCTCTTGTAATCGTTTTCTTTTTTTTCCACCCCAAACCTTCAGATCTCCCACCCTGCAAGCAGGGTCTTCTTTTACTCTCCCCGAGAGAGAGAAAGGAAAGAAGACTCTGCAGAAAGCGTGTATACATTCATTTGAGCATGCGCGGCAGTTGCTAGGATACTGCCACGTTCTCAAGTAAAAAAATGCTTCAGGTAACAATGATGATTTCCAGTTTTCAATCTGCCTCGTCGTGCATTTAAAATAATCAAAACAACATCTAATCAATCACCTCAGGGAAAAACCCTACGAAAAGAATTCATATTAATGAAAAAGATTGCACATCTCCAAGAACTCCAGTAAAAAATGTGAAGCGAGGTTCAAGAGCAAAAGATTATTTTTGTTTGTGCTGCGGAACTTCTCTTGCAAACGTGAAAGCGACGTTTGATCTCACTTCGTGTGAACGCATCCTAGAACAATTTGTGAAGCTCATTGGACAACTAGATCTAAATCTGCAAGCAAGCAGGATTTGCAGATCATGTGGGAGAATAATCGAAACGCTCAACAACAAAATATTTGTTCTTGAGACGGAGCTTAGAGAATTTTGTGAGAAATTCCAAAGAAAACCAAACAACCAATAAAACAACTACAGTGGAGGTACGTTTTTATGATTCTGAAAATCTTATCGAGCAAATTTAATAAATTGTTTAAAAGATATTTTTATATTATATTTCTGTGAATTCAGTAATTAACTCCATGTACTGGATGTAAGATGAATTCATTTTCAGTATGGTCTTTTGTGATAGGATAATTATGGGCTCTGGTAAACAACGAAACAGGGTATCTTTTTGCATAGCGATATTTTTACAGCAAAACACTAGTATTTTTGCTGAAGACATCAAATACGTTTATTTGGGTCAAAACTTTGATATTCTTTTTTTAATGGCTGAAGCATCACTGAATAAATTAAAATCTTTGTGTCGTGCAATGTACATTTCGCGTGCGATCTCGCATGTTTTCGCAAGACGTTCCACGGCAAAGAAAGTCTGTTTTTACATGCTTTTTGCTGTTGAAACAAAAACACTTTGAATGAAACAACTTTAGGTAATATTTTTGTGGGTTTATAAAATGTATAGTTGTTGTTTGGTAACTTTTTCTCGCAAATAACTTTTTATCGTTCGCGCGCCTTGCAAAGAATGGCAGACGACTTGAGACAGTTTTGTAAAATTAATGTCTCGAAATACTTTCACACTATTTTGTCATAACTAAAATTTAAACGCTTAAGAAATTAGTAGACGAATGTTCTGTAACTTGGACAGTCAGCTGGAAAATAAGAGGCTTCCCATGCCCCGTGGGGAGCAAAACAAAAGTGTCTTTACCGTTTATTAAATACTGAATAGACCGTCTTTGCTCCGGTGTAAGTTGAACGCTGTATTTTTCGGTTACATAGGCTAATGGCTCGTCAAAATGAAGGTCAAAATTCTTCGAACTTTTACCGCCCGCCCATTTATTGTCTTACAGGGTGGGCTCAGCATTGGCCATCAGTCTTATAACAAGATATAGACTTGGGCATCCAAATCCTGTTTCGAACCAAAAATTATGTCTCTAATTATTCAAAATTTTGGATAACGGCATATCAAAGAAAAAACACCCTTTCCGCAGAGTCTTCTTTCCTTTCTCTCTCTCGGGGAAGGTAAAAGAAGACTCTGCTTGCAGGATACAGATCTCCCAATTAGAGGCAAAGTTATGCAGTGCTCATGTCTCCCCTTATTCCAAGAGAATTTAGATACTTAATTAGCATTATGTCCCGATTAGCACTGAAAACTTGATTTAATGAAAAACGCAGCAAAGAAAACTAACTATCACCAACTTTGGTCATTTCAACGACTTTAAAACCATACGCAATAATGTTTGATTGTAAGACTCATTGCGCTTTGTCATCGCTCTCCTTATTTAAAGATGCGTGTATGAAGGATTTCATTATTTGATGAAATATGCGTCACAACAAAACAAACATAATGACTGTTTGCATCGGTCTTCAAAAATTGTTGTCTTATGGCTATTTTATCAGCAGCCTGAACAAGGTGAAAGTAAGATGTCGACCATCATCTGTAGTCTCGGCGTTACTGTTTTTGTGTCAAACGTGTCTTTCGATTTGCACATGATGGCGATCCCGAATGGTTAGCCTTTGGTTGTGCGTTATTTTTTTCCGCTTAAATCTTACATTCTTTAGTTCGGCAGTAGAAAATCAAAGGGGTTTCACCTCTGGCGTTCCATGAGATTTGAGTTTTCATTTGGAGATTTGCCTTTCTAAAGAATTTGTCACCATTCTTGGTCTTGAAGGTGTCACTGCTTTTGTAGTCAAGTCGCGGGAGTTAATTAAAGGTTACATAGGACGTGCCATAATTTACTAACAATTTACATTTCTAGAATTACGAAATGGAACTAAGAATCAACGTTTTCGTTTCGCCTCCCTTCCCTTACATGAACATTTTAAAATGTAATCGAGTTTAGATTGCTATATGTAAAAAAGATTAAATTGCGTACGTGCCCGTTTTCCCCGAGTATATTGTGTCCCGGTTGTATGCCAAAAGGCCTTCATCCACTCCGTTGTTTATTGACCAACTAGATATAGTAAAAAGGCATTTCACGACCGACAAATAGAGGAGAGATGCCAAAGTAAAATAGTCGATTTTAATGTTGCAAATTTCTTAACAATTAAAGTTCAATGTATTCCTAAAGTAAAATCCTTTCATCACCCCAACTCTCTGACTGGTTTGAAGTTTGCATTGCCATTGACAATTTTTTTTCGAAATTGTGCGAACTGTCACTGGTATCAGTTTCTACAGCTTCAGTTTTAAACCAAGCTGCGTCGAAATGAGCATACAATTGACCCAGCTTGCAGGCTGGCTTTGTGTTGGTTTCCTTGTTGGTTTTTGTCTCGGAAATGTTTTTTTGCGTGCAAAAATCAAGGAGAAAAAAAACATATGATTTATCAATTTCTCTTGGGATTTTTTCTATGAAAACAAGACTACCAACAGGAAAAATGAAAAATGTCAGAAAACTCCAGCATTACGCCAGCCAAAAACAAATCGAATCAGAAACTGAAGGAGCAATTTATTTTCCAGCCCAAACATTTCAAATTCTCTGAAACAGCTAATTGAACTTCAGTTTGATCTCCAATCCTATGTGTTTATTGTTTGTGAAGCTAGAAACTAAAATATTTGAGAGGTACGTACTTGGGACAAATATTACTCAGTCGACACGAGGAACGGGATACGAAGATCTCTGCATGTAGGGTGCAAAGTAAATGTGAGTTCATTTGAAAGCTTATAGAATAAAACACAACTACTTCATCTTCGTCAACAATATAATACTCCAAATAATGGAACGACCACTTTAGCACTAGCGGTCTAACAGGGCCGGTACATGGAATTACATAAAATCCCCTAATTGTTAGTTTAATAAAGAAAATAGATATATAAACAAAAAAGGGGTTGCATGAAATATACTATTTGCAACGGTAAAATATAATGGTTTTGTGAAATATAATGGTTATGAGTAGCGGCTTTACATCAAACTAAAAGGTGCAACTGTGCTTGGATTTTCTACACCTAATTAAGTTTACACTAATTGAACTAACCTGCAAATCGCTGCTGCATGGGGAAGGCGATCCATGTAATCTGGAGATAGAAAAAGTCAGACTGCACTTAAATGTCGCAAAGGACTACAGTAATCATGCATAGGATTTTACAAAATTTTTTTTTCTCTCTTTTCTGTCTTTTGTATATAGCCAGTTCGTTATAGCTTAATTAACTAATTTTGATTTGTTTTACTAACCGAGCATTCTGGTCCAGCCAGGTTATGTTTTCTTGTAAATTTTCAGCATAGAGACAAGCAGTGTTGTTGGTCGTCACTGTTTCGTTGGATTCTCTATTGCTATAAATTCAGCTGCAAGGTTAACCCAGTGCGTTTTTTTTGTTGTATTCTTTTTTGTTTCTGGCTGCCTATTTTTAACTCCACATTTTTTTAAACCACCTTTTATGAAAACAAAATGAGTACACTTTAATTGTCTTGCCTTGCATTTTTAGCTAGTGGTGAACAGTTTCTATATCTTTTTGATGCTCTGTCATCGTTTTTAGAAATTGCAGTTCTTTTAGGGTTGGAACACATTCTAACTATTCAATAAAATCCCCACTAATATACATGGAGTCTCATTTTCATCTTGTTGTCATCTTTCTCTTTGTTTTGTATTGCAGACAGCTTGCCTGTACCTTTTTTTTGCCTTATCAGTTGCTCTTAGCAATGGCTGATTATTTTTTTGTGCTTTGTTTCACCATTTTGGCTCCAGGAGGGATTTTCATTTCACATATAACTGCACGCCGACTGCTTGCTCCATCATTCAAATGAAGGATGCAGACCCTGCTGCTATGGCAACGTGTCGATATCCTTTTTGTGTTTTGGGCACCTACAGTACCGGTCGAGGGAAAGGTATCATGACTCGCGAGGTACGAGGTGTTTCTTTTGTTGTTTCTTGAAAATTGGACCGCATGTCATTTTAAGTTACTTATGAGCAGCACAACTAGACCGCTGAGTTGCATTTTAAAACTACTTTTGATTTTTATTCTCCAACGCGTTTCGCCTCCATGTAGGCTTCATCAGGGAGTAACGAATATACAGTGGATCAGCTATGAATTCTTTATGGTCTGGGTTTTGGAACCTTTTGTGTTCTTTTCTAAATCCTTTAAACTCCAAAAGCTAGCTATATTATTGGTTGAAGATCCGAGGGTACTTTGCTGGCCTGTGACATTGCAGTTTTTCCTTTCCTTTTGATTTTTTTGGCGTTGGATGCAGTTGGAGATCCCTTTGCCAGAATAAAACCAAGACCTTGACCATTTTGTAATTTTTTGGTAGTTAAACGGGTGTCATTTTTGACTGCATATTGTATTGCGTCTTTTACCGCCTGCGAAATAACGTGAGATGCAGGTTTATTGTTATTATGCGACATAGCAGATGGCTTATGTCTGTGGAATCACCTTTCACATCTCCCAGCTCCTACTGAGCTTTGCTGCTTTTGTGGTTACACTGTCACTAGAAACGTAGCGTATGCTAATCTTTTGATACACCTCGGCAGTCTGGTAAAATTCTGCATTTCTCACAACAACCTTTCCTTGCAAAAGTGCTTCCCAAACATCTGTATGAACGAATGTGCAAGTTGGAAAGTGCTTTAAAAACAGTGGATCAGTATTATCAGAAAAAATTAAATCTGTGCTTTATTTGAGTGTGATTGTGGAGTTTGAGTACTTAAAATTGAATGAAGGCTCTACAGCGAAAAGTAGAGGAGCTTGAAACTAATATTGACAACTTTTTAGCTAAATAGAAAACAATCAAAGCGCAGAATAACAATTTGGAACAGTACACAAGAAAAACGAACGTCAGGATTTTCGGTATACCCAAAAACAAAGAAAAAAACGGAATAACTTGTTAAACAGTTTTGTAAAGCAGAACTGAACGTTCTTGTCAAAGACGAAGGCATCAGTCGATCCCATCGAGTCTGTAGAGAGCCTTGTAGCAGGAAGGCCAAGGCTTATGATCGAATGTTTGTATAATCACGGGGCAGGCCTTTGTTCCAGATGAAGCTTGATATACAAAAGATGAAACACCCACTCTTTCGAGGCTTGGCATGGCGATTTTAAGTTGTCGTACTACATCTTCCATTACGGCAAGGAAGGCTCTGCTGTCTTGACTGCAGGATCTAAAAATATGGGCTAAGGTAAGCATCTCTATTTGACCTTTGACTTTTCTAAATGCAACTGTAACATGCCAAGGAATCTTACGCTTTCCAAACTGATTTGTTTGGCCTTCACGGTACTTGCTCGGCAGGTATTTCATTGCCCAGTCCTGAACTATGAACACGGTCTTCCCCTCTTCTAAGATGTGCATTGCATCAACTCGTGCACTGGAGCGTAGGATTTAAGATTTCTAGGCAACGATGTTTAGATTAGCGATTTTATAAGTAAAAGCGAATTCCTCTTCCTTCATTCAGCAAATTGCAGGCCAATTGGGCAAAAGAGGACTTGACATGCTGAGGGCATATGTTCTACAGTGGTCTGCCACGGTGGAGGTTTGGGAAATGTGGACCTGGAAGTAGAAGTGAAGCATTTATCGATATTGGTTTTTTGTAATAGTAACACACAGACCCTCAAAACTGTTAACAAAACGCCTTATTAACACATAGTATTTTTGAATAATTGGAAACTCGTAAAGGAAAAAGGAAAATTGATTTGTTAATTTTTACTGCTGCAGTCGATTTAAAAATATGTTTTTTGCATTATATTACTTTGAATCACAAAGAACTTTAGTACATCGGTAAATGGCCAGAAAATCTGTACAAGAAACTTGCAGGATCCTAGACTGTTGATACTCTTTTACAAATAAGTGTGCATGATGCACAGTTAGATTTCCAGTGTCTCTTTAGGCTTATCTTTTTATCACCTTTGAGGTACCGTTATGCTGCGCGTAGTCTATTCTGTATGTCCTTAAACCAGTCCATGCCCTCTCCAGCATCCCCTTACTTCTCAACGACTTATGACAGATCTTAAAAGTTTGCACACCTAATGAGTTGACATAGCCTAACCCTTGTAGGGAGGGATTTTTGTGTTGATGCACTGCATACATGAAGGAATTTCAGAAGCGTACTGCTACTCAATGACTTAAAGCCCGGCTCAAAACGAATGACATTCAGAACTTTGATTTGTATCTCTTATATATAAACATATATAATTAAATAATAGACTAGCACAAACACAAATTGTATCAGCTAAAATGATAAATGTAGCTTTAAAAACAATATATAGCGCAAAAAGAAACCATGCAGATTTTACTCCCCGCCAAAATACGCCACCATCTTGGCTGCCGTTGACCAACTTCCGTCTTTCCTTCTATTAGGGGAAAACAAAAGTTTTTCATAAATTCGTAACATTGAGTAAAAATAACATTATTAAACCATTGAGGTACATTGAGTAAGAACGAAACCGTTAGAATGACAGAAATTAATCTTCTTAAAAACATGGTAACAGGCTCAAAGTGGGACAATTAAAGCATATACCCACACTATCACGTTTGTATTTCTTCTTTTTAAAAGGATATACTAGGTTAATACAATTTACAATTCTTTGACATTTTTGCATTCCTTTTATCTTTGTGGCCTTTGTTTTTTGGTCTTAGTTTTCCTTCTTTTTGTGACTTTTGGTTCATCCGTCTTTTGTTAGGGAGGTGGTGTCCTATAACCCGTTGGTCTGTTGAGTGGTGCTTTGGCAGCCTAAGGAGGTCTGCAGTTGTTAAAAGTTTGTACAGAGCTGTCAATCTGAAGTGTTGAGGTGCTAGTCAGTGGCACATTATCGTCTAGTTCTATTTGGTCATCAGTATTAATGCGATAGAATGTCATTGCAGGACTTGAGAAGGTCTTCCTCGAAACTGCAGATACTTTTGGGATAGTAGCAGTCTTTGACATCTTCCCAAGCTGGTTTTCAACCCATTTTGATAGCACTTTGTTTGCTTTTTCTTGATGCTTTTTTTTCTGACTGCCCACTGTCCTCTTTTTCTTTTCTTTTCCAGGGTTCCTCCACTTTCTTCTTTCTTCCTCCTTTGCCTGAGTGCTTTCGTGGTTTTCCTTTTCTTTATTTTTATTCGTCTATCTCATAAAATCCCTTTTCAATATCAGCAGCATCTTGATTCTTGGCGGTACTTTCAATTTGTGGACAAGAGTGCACCTCGTGGATACCATCCCAGTTCTTCAAGAGTGATGCGGTTTAGCGGGTGGAGAGTATAGGAGCTGTCCATTTCCGGTTCAGCAACGAGTTGCACAGGACCAATGATGCCAGGTGGTAGTTTCAATGCTATTCTTGAAGCACCATACCTTTGATTTTCTAATGAATACGAGTAAAGTGAACATTGAAATCATACCTGTACCTTGTGTTCCAAATGAAAATGTGTTACATCTCAGCCATCTTTCGTTGATTGGGGAATTTCAATGCGTCCTACGTCGTAGTATTGCTTTCCATTTTTCCATGCATTTGATGGCAGCACTTTGCAATACATGATAATATCGTGCTTGGAATCAATAAGCGCCTTGCCAGGAAAGTGCCGCTTCTGTCAGCAACGAGCAGTATATTCTCTTGTAAGTAGAAGCTTAATTGCTTGTCGAATGTGGATATGTGAAAGTGTTCCATCATCTAATCGTTTAGAAATTCTTCAATTCTCTCATTTATTTTTGGTTTCCTCTTCCAAAAGTTCCTCTCCATCCAGTTCATCAGGCTCCAGATGGTCGTCTGCCAGATATTGCGTGCTTGACCTGACATACTCAGCGTCATCAACTCCTCAAATTGTTGTTCCTGGTGAACTTCCTTTTCTTTGGCAAGTGAAAATGACTCACTGAACTTGTAATTTGTTGAAGGAGCCTCAACATCTCAACTCAAGCAAGATTACAGTATCAATATAGAATTTCCCAAAAATTTAATTATTTTTTGATTTACAACTGTGCTTACAATATTTTGGGGTAAAAATGAGTAACATCAGACAAGAAATAATGCGGAGACATAACTCGGAAAAAAACGAGTTCCTGATGGGAAGATGGTTCCTGAATAAATAATATAATAATGAGTTTTTTACCTAATTATTAAAACTATAAAAACACATGCCAGCTATACAAATCATTAAAAATAATTTTAAAAAATCCGGATAAACTATAGGTCAAAAGAATGTGTCCTGGAGTAGGTAGGTCTTGATTCTTCAAGAGATAATCAGGAAAAGAGTGCTTGACCATCCTCAATCCCTTGCAAATGCGCCTCTTTCTGGTTATCTTTGAACTCAGCGTATGTTGGAAGGTAAACGGAGTCTTGGTTTATTTTGCTGCTGTGTTATTGTAGGAGTCAGCAATTTGTCTTCACTTTGACGATGCGTTGACATGGACGCCAGCCTTTGCTAAACGAGCTTTAACACCTAAGTTTAACTGAACCTTCGAGCTTCTTTGCAGCAAAGCAACATATAATGGTTGTGCATCAAGGGGCCGTATCTCGGTTGTCATTCCTTGCATCTCACTTATATACATTCCGTTGAATTGGTTGCCGAGAAATAAGGAGAAGCCCAATCCATTCCCAGCTCCTTGAAATGCAGAAACATTGCCAGCTGATGAAGTGTTGCTGCTGCAAACTAAACTTCCGCGATTTGTAGCAACCTGATAAAGAAGGCGCCGTCGTTTTGAAGGGTCTTTCTTTGCTCCAGGCAACGAGAATAATAAACAAACGCTCGCATGCGAATTCTAATCGAAGAAGTAAATTAAATTGAGATTTCAAAACCTTCATTTTGGCATCTTTGACGAAGGTCCTTTAGGTGATCAATGGTCACAACTCAACTAGCCTTCCCACTTTCTTCCGAAGTTATCAAATCTTGTGTTTTGTACCTCATGTTCTTCAGAAACATGCTGCTCTTGGTCCTAACCCAAGTATGCTTTGGAAGGAAGGAAGGCACCAAAAGTAAAAATCAAGAAATCATTTGTTGTCGGTCCAAAGACCAAAAAACAGACGCCATTTGCTATTTCTGCATTTGTGGGAGACATAAGCAGGACCGCAGCAGCAAAGAAGAAACCTGCATAGTCAGTAGAGTAGCCCGTGAGGTAATTTGGCTTAGTTCTTGGCTTCACATAATCATCGTAGAGACAGCGTTTTTGAAGTTCCTTCCAGTAATGCAGTAGATGGTATGTTTTGTATCCTTTGGTGGGCTTTGGCCATGTGCAGTAGATATTGGTTTGTGTATCAAACGAAGTAAGTGAGACAAATGTGTGAACAAAGACTAACTTTATTAACTTATCTTTAAGGATGATGTTGTCAACTGCTCTCTTCAAAGTATCAAAGTTACTTTTATCACCTTGCTTCATATACCTTCGAGGGACTGGAAACAGCTTCTGACCATTTTGAGACATCAGGGTTCCAGGACTTTGTAACTGGTTTGATAAATTGGTTAACTCTTTTCTGACAAACGAAAATCACCAAAATTGACTGCGCCGTTAAACCATAAACAAAAAATATCTCGAATTTATTCATATTATACAAAGGCATATCACACATGTATTCAAAGCATTTTGAATGTAGAATACAAAGAACATTAAAAATCCACACCATCTATAGGGAAGATGAAATGGCTTGTGCAACACAGCTTTAACTTATGAAGAAAATGTTAAAACAAATCTATTGTTTACAAATCTGGTGCCTGCGCACAGCCAAATGGTATAACCCCCCTTCATTTCACATTTTAATGTTGTTTTATATCCCTTCTAACAATAAAAAAAATGATTACCCACCCTACCCAACATAATCATGGAAAATTCACAGGATTTTCCAACCTTATTGAACCTCGGAAATTAGCATAGCTTTACATGAGATTTACAAGAAAACAACCTCCAACTGCTTTTCTGATTATAATTTGCCCCCACGATGATAGATATTGAGTTGATCAATAAACAGAGCAACTCAACAGCTGATTTGGGTCAAAAGCAATACCAGAAACACACAATATCAGTCCGTTGCGACATATCAGTCTGTAGCCAGATCAGCCAGTGCGTATCGCTGCTCTTGGAATTCAAGGGTATTAAAGGGTAAAAACAGTTTCTTTGTTAAAACAAAGATGCTCATCACAGGATTCACATTTGCTATATGGACGGCCCTGTACATCATCTGCACTACACACTGGACACCTGCCACGGCTAGATGTGGTTTGCTCCTTGCCAGGCATTGGAAGGTAGCTTGGGCTGACGTCCCCTGACAGGAAATGTGCAGGAAAAAACTTTCCAGTACTTTTTGACCTTTCTCGATACTGTGTATGAGGATAACAGCTGATCTGACTGATCTACTCCTTTCATACTCTGTTTATAGCATTTCACAGCCCCTGGTTGCCTTATGAGCTTCACTCTGTACCGACTTGTACGTGGATCCTTCATCCGCCGCTTGCACCATGCACTGTCACTTGCCCTGTGAATTGTGCTGAGAATGCTGACAAATTTATTGTCCTTCCATTTTAAGCATAGGAATGTTGTCAGCACTAAGTCTTTGCCACCGTTGATTTCCTCGGTGAGCGTGTTTCCCCCAAGTCGTCCCCGACTTCATTCCTTTAGGATTTAAACGTCTGATCTTTGCTGTAGTTCCACACCCAAGTTGTTTCATTTCTGACAGTAGGGGAGGTGATTTGTAAAAGTTGTCCATGTACACTTGGTATCCTTGATTTATCAGTGGCTCAGTCAATGCCATTACAACGTCATAACCTAGTCCATTGCCGGAAACGTCTGTTCTTAGTTTGCCAATATACACATCGAAATTGAATGTGTAACAATTTTTTGAATCCGCAAGAACCCATAACTTGATCCCCCACTTTGTGGGCTTGTCTTTGTTGTGCTGGCGCATTCCCAACCGATGTTTGGACTTTACCATGGGTTCATCGACTGCAACATCAATATCGCACTGGTAGAGTTCCATGCACTTGGAACGAATAGCTTCTATCAATGTGCCTACTTGCCTCAATTTATTTTCTGGGTCCATTTTTGTGTGCCATTTTTGTGTGCCTGGGATAAACCTCCTTGCCCAATTGCCATTGTTCAGTGTAGCTTGAGACCAATAATGTTCCTGCCGTTGAAGCTGTACAAACCCCATGTAAATTAGCAAGGCGATAAACTTGTATCTCTTTGACTGATACAGGGTCCCATCTACCTGCACTGTTTTGGTAAGTTGGATTGTTTACTATTTGATCCTCAGCATAGGCATTTGTAAAGTCACACAGTTGTTGGAAAAGTGATACAGTAAAAAACAATTTGAAGAAACTGGCCTCGGAATTGATTTGCTCAGCATCTGGAAGTTGGGTTCGATCATTCAACTGGGGGCCAGGGGGACGGCGAGGATTGAATTTTATAGAAGGCTGGAATGTATCTGCATGGTTATAACCATTTTTCCAATTCCCATTGATATCATTTTGAGCAGGTCTGGCACAATTTCGCCTTCCATATCCCCCAAATCTTCAAATATCTTGCACAGTCACGAATTGTCCGCTGCAAAATATTGCATATTACAATATCTACTAGGGCTCTTTAGAAACAAGTATAGTATATGAAGTTAAACAATGTGAATACGAAATTAAGTCACTTCAAATCCCTCTATAATTGTTGTAAGACAGAATCAGCACTTCACCTAATATTACCTTCTATAAAGAAACAACAGTGTTTGAATTTCCCAAGTTGCCAGACATTTTTATGGAATGCGTTAAAACAGGCATGTTATCATTGTATTTATACTGTAAATTTTATTTATTTTAAGTAACTAATATGGCGGTTATTTCTATTTTTATACAAGTTTAAAAAATTTAAATGTTTTCTAAGGTGTTACGTAGTAACGCTTTGTTTCTGTGATGGCACGAAGACACGAACATTACGTTTATTGAGTGATGACAAGTCAGGTCGGCAGATAATCAAGAATTTTTCTTTAAGGCAGAGGTTTCACCTTTTGCTGGAGCTGTTGATGTGTTGATGTTGCTATCTTTAAGTGTCCAGATATGTTTACTGAGTTCAATTGAGTTTCTGTGCTTTGCGTGACGGAATGATGCGGTATGGTTTCTGTATCTTGTCTTGAAATCGCTTTCTGTAAAAAGTTTGTTTCAGTAGTGTCATTATCCTGACGTGTGACAGTAGCTTGGTAAATAAATGATTGCAGGCAGTTTCCGTTGAGTGGGCACGTGTTCTGTCTGCAGTTACATGTTTTGTCTATTCAGTTACTTGTGGTGTCGATAATCTGTTTAGTGTTATTCATGCAGCTGTAACTAATCTTAATGTTGTTGCGGTTTAATGTTTTTCTGAGTTTGTGGTGTTTAGGAAAATGTTTGTCTATAAGTGCAAGGAATCTGTGGCCTATGTTATTGTTGACATTTTTGCTAAATGGAGGATTGTACCAAAGAATGTTGTTTCGTCGTCTGTTTTTCCGTCTTGTATTTGTAAAAGGTTCATAGTGCAGAGTGTACTGGTATCCATTTTCGTCGAGTCCTTTTTGATATGAAGGGGCGGCCTGTTCAAATGATTTCTTGTCTGATGAGAGGACTGACAGTCGTTTGTTGATGTTAGTGGGTATGTTCTTAGCGATACGTGGTGGATTGGTTACTCTCGCGGTGGACGTTTTGGAGTGTTGCGTTCGGCTTTGTGAAGGGCTGGTAGGTACTTTGGATTAGATTCAAGGTCACGTCCAGGAAGTTAACGCTTTGTTTATTTGCTTCAATGGTGGTCCTTAGTCCGTTGCTGTTGAATATATGGCAAATTTCGTTTTTTAGGTTTTCTGTGTCACTCAGTGTTGCGTTAGTAGCTACCAGTCCGTTGTCTCGGTAAAGTCCTAAGTTAATGTTAATTTACAAAAATCTACCTATTCAAAGTTTACATTCCAGTTAAGGGAATTAAGCAATAATTTGTTAAAAAAAACTGTTAAGAATTATTAATATTTGCTCAAATAAGAAGAATTAGAAAAATATTAGTTATTGTTTTGCCCGACATGCAGGCGAGATATAAACGAGACTTTTTTCTTACAATTTTTTAAAAGTTTAGAGTTTTTTTTTCAGAAAATAGATTCTGAAACAATAGTAATTTTCACTTTTGAAAATTCTAGATGAGGATTTATTCATTCAACAGGCAATATAATAAAGATAGGATGTTACCTGATGGCGCGAACATATGACGTTTATCTTCGAGTGGAAAAAAGAGGTTTCACCAATGAGCGCAACGAGAATTACAAAAATTTTTCATTAGTTGTTCATTAACTCAGTTGCATAACAAGTACAAAATCAAGGTACTGTCTACGTAAACAGCTATAGAGAGTAGGGAGGGTGTCACAACCTTCACTTACACCACCAACTGCTATAGTGGACCCAGTTTTGTGGGTTTCGATTTTTTTTTATCTTAAACACTAGGTTCCAGTATAAAAGGGTTAGCCCCGCCCCAAGACCATAGACAAACAACGTCGATCTAGGTGAAGTTTCGCTTTAGGAACAAAAATTCACAGTAATGTAGAACTAGTAAATTAAAATCAGACTTTAGCGCCAAATACTATCGTGGCAAGGTTCAGAAGCCAGGTTGTATTTGGAGGCTAGCCGAGAAACAAACATTTCGACCAAGACAAATCCAGCAACATGGCCAAGTCGAAATTCCTAAAATGCCGCCTGAAAAGCCTTGAATGAAGGGAATTTTCAAATTTTATATCTTTGACTTTCTTGTCATAGTGAAACTAATCTTAGTTCAAATAAAACTTTCAACCCAGTATTTGTGTAAGTGAAAGACTAGAGATACAAAAAGCGCGCCACAGCTGGCATAGAACAGAGGCCTTTGTAGATGTTAACTCGACGGTGGATGATTAGCAACTGAACGTGTGAAACCTCTGGGCTCGCGCCTTTTATACTGGAACCTGGAAAAGGGCAGAAGGGGGATCACTATGTACTTTTGTTTCCTCAGAACCTTTTTTTTTTTGAAAAATTGACTGTACGTATTGGGAAAACCGGAGTAAACAAAACTTAAGAATAATAGCTTTCTTGTACCTGTGGCAAAATATCCAGTTTGTTTCTGTCTCGTGCACTATTGATAGCTTGTGAAACTCCGTGAGAAAACTCATCCTGAAATAAACAGAACAGGTGTATTGGGTAACTTATTTCAAATTTGACATAGAATATAGTTTAGTGTAATATAAACTACTCCAATCCTTATTTGTTTTGTGCTAGCTTGAACATTCTAATTAATAGAGCTTTTATCACCACCAATGTTTATGTTTGACTGTAAAAATCAGTATGATTTTTTTTATAGTTGCTTATTCATCTTCAAAAAGTACTTACACTGGCAAAAATAGTCAAAATCTTGTGAACTTTGCTGTATTTCTGTTTCCCTCCCACATGTTTGACACTGGACAGTAAGACAGAGAGATTTATGTATTTACAAATTAATAATTGCCTAATAATATTATACTAACAAGGTTTTGTTAGAACTAAGGCAATCCTTTTAACTGCACACACCAGTGTTAGCAACCTTGACTTCTGTTGGTCTGCAACATTAGCAGGAACAAGGAAATTGTTTTTATTAATTTGCACAGGATAAATATTGATTTAATTAATTGTTGATTATGAGATAACTGATCAACGAAGACTAAATAAAAGATTTTTAAAAGTACTAAACAAAGAAAATTTTTGACGAATTTCCATCATTTGAAACAACAGAAAAGTAAAATTTTGTTAAAATTTTTTTTCATGATTTTGCATTTTTATAACTACTGCATTTCATCCATTTATTTTCACAGCATTTATTTAGCCTCCTCTCCTTAATTATGAAATAAATTCTTGATTTACAAATTTTAACTTGGGCTAATTAATATGAGTAACATATAGTTGAATTTTCGGCTTTTTCAACCTTGTTTCCAAGTTTTCTTTCATCTTCTCAATCATGCCCATGTAGAGCTCGTGAGGGTCTTCCTCTGCTACACGTTGAATGGAGGAACCAAACGCTGGCAAAGATAAAAGATTTAGCTTGAGTTTGGTTTAGAAAATCGGTACTAGACAAAAGTTTTCTTTAACACAAACGTGTTTTAGAAGCAATTTTAAATATTCTTAAACTGCCTTCAATACTTTCTACCAATGACGACGGAACCATGACGTCGCCATTCCTCTGCCATAGCCGCTTAAGGAAAAGGGAAGAAATCACGGATAATTTTTCCACAGTACTGCCTTTTATTTGAGGAAAAAAGGTTTCCACTAAATATCAGTAACAGGAAGCATGTAACTTAAGCCTTAAATTGAAAATGAAAACCCTCACACCGACTCAAACACTGCAACAGCACGTTTAAATAGCTGTTGTTGCCAACCTGTAAAAGGCATGTTTTTGAGCAACTCAAGCAAATCTTCGAAAACCTCGAAAATAATTTTTCAGATTTCCCGGGAAAGTCAAGGTTGTTCTTAAGTTACACAATAATGCCCCCAGGGGCCCTTTCTGTTTGTTTATACCAGTCTCCACTCATCTTGAGTGATACGTCATTTCCACGTGCGCAGAACATGATGCGCGTGGGAAGTGGGCTGGAAAAAAATCTGCCAGGGTTTTTTTAACACAGCAGCAGTCACGTCTTTTACAATGACATCTCTGTTCTTGGACGAGAGAGGGGAGCCCGATGCTGATTGGTCTGCTGGGGCTGTCTGGTCTTTTTGGGCTGCTGTTTGGTTCTGAACCGGAGGACGTTTAGTTCTCGGAGCCAAAAATATAGAATCCCCAGTGGGACGCACTTGACTCAGGCATTTTTGTTACTCGCAAGGCCATAAGAACAGTTTAACGACAAGTTTCATGCGTAACAGATTGCAGTTCCTTACTTAAAGCTGGTGTCTTCGGGAACCATGCGGTTCAGCAAAAAATTTGCCTAGGCAAGAAATAGTAAATAACTGCAGAACAAGAACAACCAGAGTTCACATCAAGCCTGTTATAATCCCTTCCAATTCCCAACCTCGGATTGTCCACCTGAAACACCTAATTCTCGTCCGAACGTCCAAACATGCATTCAGGATCGAGAGCCACCCAACCGTGCCGATTTTCGCCCAGTTAATTTTGATCCTGTGCCACCCAACTGTGCCGATTCTTGTCCATTTAATCTTGATTCTGAGCCACCTAACCCAGTTAATTTTGGCCCTGTGCCACCCAACTGTGCCGATTTTCACCAAGTTTATCTCTACCTTGTGCCACCCAACCAGAATTCCCGGCAGTCAACCATTTCTTCATAGGCAGAAGACAATCGCCTTATAGAAACTATTGCTGTTAACGATGATAACAAAGGATAGGAGGTACTTATAATAATTGCTAATCAAATATATTCACTAACTTACATAAGTATACATAGTATTAAATTCAAGTAATAAAACATTGTTGGAATTGCTTGCATGCGCATTGTGTGAAAAAATAGAAAATAATTGTATTATCCAACACAGAAAATATATCAAATCCACTCTAGCATATGTAGTGATACCAACAGGAATGGAGTGTTGCAAAAGTTGAATATCCCACTACTTCAAGCATGCCCTATGCACCTCTGACAATTGAATAAAACACATTTGAAAGGGTAAATTAAGAATTAAGCCTTAATTGGGATGAAACTAGTTTTGAAAAAAAATATATCCACTGTAAATACGGCCAAAAATTCGAGTCGTATTTTCAGTCAGAAAAACTGGCGTTACGGCATTTTGTGTGGACACCGTTTTCGCCTGATTCCATCTCTCTAGTCACGTCTATCATTTCAACTTTACTTGAAGTGCTATCCAATATGTGTTTGGTCAGTGAAAAAATAAATGAAACAATTATAGAAATAAAGCGGTAAAATAACTTTTCCGCATCTCTCACGAACCTTGGGTAGGTACTTCATATATGGTATATGATTATGTACTATATAACACTGATAATGTACGTTAAGCAACATTTAACCCCTAAAGGTCACGTTAAACACCAGTAGGCTACGTTAAACCACATTAGGCCACATTAAACAACATTAGGCCACGTTCCACCACATTAGGCTACAGTAAACCACATTAGGCCACGTTCCACCACATTAGGCCACAATAAACCACATTAGGCCAGATTGAACACCATTAGGTCACGTTCCACCACATTTGGCCACAATAAACCACATTAGGCCACATTCCACCACATTAGGCCACGTTCCACCACATAAGGCCACAATAAACCACATTAGGCCAAATTAAACACCATTAGGCCACGTTCCATAACATAAGGCCACATTTTAATTATTGCTAGGCCACGTTCTACCACATTAGGCCACGTTTCACCACATTAGGCCACGTTTCACCACATTAGGCCACAATAAACCACATTAGGCCACATTAAACACCATTAGTCAACGTTCCGCCACATTAAACACCAATAGTCAACGTTCAACCACACTAGGCCACATTTTAATTATTGCTAGGCCACGTTCCACCACATTAGGCCACATCAAACACCATTAGTCAACGTTCCACCACATTAGGCCACATTAAACACCATTAGTCAACGTTCAACCACACTAGGCCACATTTTAATTTTTGCTAAGCCACGTTCCACCACATTAGGCCACAATAAACCACATTAGGCCAAATTAAACACCATTAGGCCACGTTCCACCACATTAGACCACATTAAACACCATTAGTCAACGTTCCACCACATTAGGCCACATTAAACACCATTAGTCTACGTTCAACCACACAAGGCCACATTTTAATTATTGCTAGGCCACGTTCAACCACATTAAGCCTTCCTAAACACCGTTAGGCACATTAAACAACATTAGGCCGTGTTCAACCACATTAGGCCACAATAAACCGCATTAGGCCACAATAAACCACATTAGGCCACAATAATACACATTAGGCCACAATAAACCACATTGGGCCAAATTAAACACCATTAGGCCACGTTCCACCACATTAGGCCACGTTCCACCACATTAGGCCACGTTCCACCACATTAGGCCACATTAAACACCATTAGTCAACGTTCAACCACACTAGGCCACATTTTAATTATTGCTAGGCCACGATCAACCACATTAAGCCGTTTTAAACACCGTTAGGCACATTAAACAATATTAGGCCGTGTTCAACCACATTAGGCCACAATAAACCGCATTAGGCCACAATAAACCACATAAGGCCACAATAAACCACATTAAACAAAAATTAGGCCACATTAAACATTTAGGCCACATTAAATAACATTAGGCCACGTTCAGCCACCCTTTAGAACTATAGCAATTTGGCGCCGGGGCCTCTAAATTTCTTTCCTCCAGGAACGATGACGTAATGGTCTCTATGGAAACGAAAAAAAGCCCAACTAACAAAAAAAATATATTGTTCTCTTTTGTATATGATAGCCAATCATATTCACAGCATTTATCTCTTCTATCTTGTGATTGGCTGGTCTTTGGATCTAAAAAGCTCAGACATCCATCGGACCACTCCCCTCGAATTGAACAATGGAAAAATAACCAATAAAAGATACCAGTCTCGGCGTGATCACCTGTATTTTAATCCCTAAAGGATACCATTTTAAAAATATCGCACCTACTTGCTGCTGCAAGCTATTTTATTTATATATCTTGATACCTTGAGCGAATTCAAAAATTTAGCTTAGCCTTTTAATCTCTCGACTTGCACACAAACTTCCTGTCGATATCATCTTCAAAAAATTAGGGATTTTTTAGACCTATACTTAAAAGATATCTCAAATTTCAACCCCTAAAAGATACAGCGAGCACCCCTGTCTGCGATATTCTTAAGGGAACCCCCCCCCCCGGGGGAGATGATTCAGTATTTTCCAATTATACAAAGGATATCATCACAAAAGCCTTAGGAACGAACAAGATTTCTAAAAACTCTTGCTCTAGCTAGCTGAATATTTTAGCTGCCAAGTGACTTGTAAAACTAGTTTGCTTTGTTTTATGTTTTCTGCACGGGTTGTCTCACTAATCACATCTAGAAAAATTATATTGACCAGCTAACTTTCATAAAAAAATGAAATACAACTGCAGTATTATTGTAACCACAGCAAGCAAGAACAAAACGAATTAATGAATTAATTTTGTTTAATTTTCACTTAACTTGAGAGCAACATTTATAATAAAACCACATACAGTATAGCTAGATTTTACGAGGAGCTCATTCTTGATCTAAACAAACTTGTATGCATGGACGTTCAAATAATGTTTACAAACTACCAGTACATCAAAAACATGACCACGACAAAATGACTGGTATTATTTGCCTTTAAAAGCATTTTATGTTTTTGAAATAATTTTCATCATATGCTAAATATCTGATCTGTTTCTTTAAAATCACCTTTTATGTTTCCAAACAAAATCTAAATCAAACTTTAAACTCGATTTCTTTCTTCCAAAATGAATTATTTAATATAACCACAAAACCATGGTTAAAACTATAACTGTACAGCTTTTTCTTGCTGGTATAATATCTTTAGCTACATAACAAACAACAAATTGCATTCATTACTCGGGCCGGTAGGCCACGAGGTATAAATTTGGCTGGGTTGTTATTTTTTTTTTGTCACATTTAATATGCACGCCGACGTGATTTGGTCTGTTTTTGAAGCCACGTGATTAAAGATTGCACCGGATCGATTGCACAAGACTCGACAGGCCTCGGGGGTTCGTCGCTTGAGAAGAAGACATTTCTTCTTG
>JAOBRD020327673.1:0-21258 GCA_027575215.2 Hydrozoanthus sils | reverse complement strand
TGTAGGCCCTCCCGAAATGAATATGTGGAGTTTGGTGACAATGAACAGCATGGAAATGTGAAGTTTGGTGGCCATTACTGTATACATAATCAAGTATGGGTGAGTATGGAAGTTTTACCCATCAATAACTAGTTTTATATTTTTACAATAACATGTGTTGATATAATGTACAAACAGTTTTACATGATTGTGCATTTTGACCCAGCGTACTAAGTCAATGAAATCGATGATCAATGAAAATCAATGACCAATTGATGTCACTCGAAGTTAATTAATCAATTGATATCGACTAGTCGATCACCAATTGATGACTGAAAACATTGTGTTATTCATTGATAGACTCCTGAAAAAGAACAGGGCCTGGTACCACGAAGCCTGGATAAGCTATCCACTGGATAAGTGCTTTCTATTTTATGCAGTAAAACTATAATGAAAGTTATTTGACACCATTTAAATCATTACGTTAGGAGTCTTCCACTCACTAAACAACCAGAGATAGAGAAATCAACAAAGAGTGAAACAATCTTTAATTTATTAGTGACGACCATTAGCTTTTATCTAGCGGATAGCTTATCCAGGTTCCCTGGTTTATTCTGGGCCTGGGAAGATTCTGCAACAATCGATGATACAGTTCGGAATTCTGTGTGATATTCGATTGGTCATTGATTGACCGATACCAATTGATGACAATTAACCGATTTTCATCGACTGTTATCAATTTATTCGATTGATATTCAATTATCGATTTAATCGAGTTAGTATGCTGGGATTTTAATCATAATCATATAGTCTTTGTTTCATAAAAATTTAATGACCATACACAGATTTGGTACTGCTACAAAGTCTACCTAAATTATAAGTAAATATCACAATTTAGATTCAGTGTTTTTGTTAAGGCTTGGGAAATGGTGTATGGTGATTGGGAAAGAAGGTACAACCTGTTCTGGGTTAATGGTCTGAAACCGGCATGAGCCTAGTGTTTGGGGTATACAACTATGCTCTCCCAAAAAATCTTTTGAACTGCTTTAGGGGCCTGGAAATGCAGTTAATTTGCTTTTCAATTGTGGCCCTGAAATACCTGCATTAAGAATATGATAGAAAATTTATTTGATTTAATATCCGTCAGATTTAAACAACCTCTATATGTTTTCATGCTGTTTGCAGCAATTGTGAGAATGCAATTATATCCAGTTCACCTTGAGGCTTTATCTTCAATTATTTCATTTTGTTTTAATGCCTGACATCAATCATCACACTGCCACTGCAGTTGTTTGAACTTCACTGAGAAAATGTTTTCATATACTATTTAACACGGGAATGAATTGATAAATTGTTGTGTTCCACGAAGGAAAAAGTGGGCTTTATTCGGAGTCTTTATATCAAATCATTCAAAATTGTTTGATGCAAAATTGTTTGATGCAAAATTGTTTCTTTACCCTTGATGAAGGGAGATATTGCTGGTCATATAAAATCTAAAACAGATTCAATTCTCCTTAAATGAATCAAACGAGCTTTGGGTGTTATCTTAGGAAAAAAATTCTCCAAACGCGAGACATTTCATCATTGGGGAAAAGCGGTGCAGCCACAATGTACCGGTGTACCGCCCTTAACAAAAACACTGAGATTTTATACTAAACAATTTTTTATGGTATTTCATTTGTCAAAACTTAGGAAAGGCAGATCTAAGACTACGATAAAAGTAACATAATCTTCGCAAGTTTAAACTTTATATTTCACAACATGAGTGGATCATTAACGGTGATGAACAAACAATGAATCGATTCGCATAGATCAGACTCTAAATACCTCCTTTTCGAAATCCAAGGCCGCACTATCCTCTTCGAAATTTAGAGTGGTCATTTCAGCGAAACCCCAAAACCACTGTCCAACACTCGCTCCAATATGGTTCCCGTATCTGCAACGAAGGTTTACGAAAGGGTGGCCGAGTGGAGCACAGGCGGCCCAGGCACAAAATCACTGTTGGCTTACAAATAGAGTATTTGTATGGAATCACGAGCGAAGAAGTAAAATTGAAAATTTGATTTTCAATAAAAATTTACTAAACTTGGTCTGATGTTGTTTTTGGTAGTCTGTTGATCCTTTCTAGCTGGTTTTTTTTTGGTTTCTAAACGATTTTGGTGTCCTATGGGTTCACTCGCAAGAGAAAAAGTGAACTTACGAGTGATTCCATAGGGCACCAAAATCGTTTAGAAAACAAAAAAAAACAGCTAGAAAGGATCAACAGACTACCAAAAACAACATCAGACGAAGGTTAGTAAAATTTTATTGAAAATTAAATTTTCAATTTTTAGTAAAATTTTATTGAAAATCAAATTTTCAATTTTTACTTCGCTCGTCATTCCATACAAATACTCTGTTTGTAAGCCAACAGTGATTTTTGTGCCTGGGTCGCCTGTGAGTGAAGCCGAACTATTTCCGGTTTCCGAAGTTCTTCAAGAACGCTGGGAAGACTGAAACCGACAAAACGAAAACTAAGCGTTCAAAGATGGCGGCGGTGAGTACCATGTGCGTTTCTTAAAAAGTCTAAGTTCTTTAAAGTTCGCTCATCGTATAAGGTTTTAACATTGATTGCTTAGATCTTTTTCCTTGTTTAATCTTGTCACTTGCTAAGTGTTACATATTTTAGATCTGTACGAAATCAATTTGTTTACAAGTGACAGACTGACAACTGCACATCGATCTTTGAAAAACTCAATTCTAGCAAACGGTTTTGGCGGGCAGCTTTTTGTTTAAGAATTTGAGAATGGCTAAAGAAGATGCTTTTGTAACATGGATTTAAGACTTAAAATAATTTGTTTAGTGTCACAGAATTTATATTTATTTAATGTTATATGCTTCAAATGTGTTTGAATACAGACCTTGACAACGGTTTGCAATTGAGTTTGACAACACTTACAAGTATAAAGCTTTAATACCATCCTACAACAAATATGAAAGATTATAGGACTGGAAGAATAAGTATACTGTGCAAACTAGCCGTTATATAACAGATAATTTAGTCATCAAGTATGTCTATTACTTTGAACAAAGTTTGCAGTTCACATGTATGGAAATTGTCTGGAGCATCTATAGTCAATAACACCAAATTTAAGTCCTGGGTCGAGTTTTAGCGATAGTCTTAGGTTAACTTTTCACAAAATCTATTGGTTGTCATGGTAATTAACTCTGGAGTAGGCTAGTCGTGTTTTGCAGAACTTGGTCAGGACTGCATGCATGTATGTATTGTATAAATCACTTGTGTCCATGTATAAACCCAAGTGTTTAGTAAAGCAAATGCATACATAAATTATACACGTAAAAGCATAGACACATAAAAATATACATATACACACAGTCTGTGTACATATATATACATTATTATATATAAGAAAATTTTGAAAAAAATGGATTTACCTAAAACTTTAACTTTAAGTTTCTTGAGTCGGCATTACAGCTCTGTCATTAGGAAGTTTTAGTTTGGTTTGATTCGATTTTCTTATCTAGCTCTGGCATTAACCATTGAGCACTCTAATAAGACTATGGAAGTCATCTTTACATGTGCATTATTATAAATAAGTAGTTTAGCTACATTTAATGAAATTAACCATTATGAATTATTGCACAAGCATTAGGCTTAAGTGTGGTATTGCTGTCCATAGTTTTTGCAGGTCAATTTATATTTGTATTTATAGATGTAGCATATATCTAACAATAGTTATATTTCCGCTGAACGGTACTGTATAAATTGTATTCTTTAATACGTAACTTGAGTTTCGGCATTTTTTTTGCTTGTTCTAAATGTGCCCAATTTTTGAACTCATTGAGTGATACACTTCTGTTTGGTAATTTTTAGCTTTGTCGGTACTTTAATTTATTGGTCTAGAAAATGATTTGACTAGTTATGTGGTATTATTTATTCCAGGCAGCAGCTGTAAGAGTACAGGAAGTAAGAGATATTACCAGAATTGAAAGAATAGGTAATTAATGTATAGCCTGTAATAAAAGCAAGCGCTAAAACGGAGGTGGGAAGTGGGTTGGAAAGAATGTTTGCTAGCCCTTTCCCTTTTGCATTTGCTAATATGCAGGTTAATACATGGATATTGTTAACATTTAGAAACACTGGATGTAGTTGTTTGGCAGGTGGACAGCACAAACTCTTAGGGGATCTCTCCTTCGAAAATTGTAAAACTAGACTCGATAAAAAGGTGTAGTCTGTAAGCAAAAAATGGTCACAAAAATTCAATATAAGTTGCCACTGATTTGGCAACTATAGTTATCTGTTTGCAGTTGGTTTTTTAGTTTAATTAATTCAGAAAAATGGACTCAACCTAGAAAGAGTGTATGATTCACTATCACTGTAGAACTAACAGTCTGCATCATCATATCAACGATTTTGGCTTGTGATCTGTACTATACCAGATGCTATATAAATTATCAAACAATTATTGGATGTTGCATCTGGTGCCTGACCTGAAATGAAACCTGTGTTAAATGGTCATTTTCCACAAGGGATCAGTTTTGTTGAAAACACAAAACATTTTGATATGTGATCATGTAACAGTTGTTAGTTACATGGGGCAGAATCTTTACTTTTCAGACAATCTGTTTAGGAAAGTTTATTGTTTCTCATAAAATTTCAGTCTATGTTTGATCAATTTCTATGTTTCCATTACAAACCTTATATTATATGATTTCTGTGAAGAGGAAGTTATATATTGATAGAATAATTGGATTGGCCTGAAATAGTTACAGTGCGTGAAGTTTAATTGGAAATTTTCTTACAAAGGGTTTCAAATTGCTCTGAGCGAAAGCAACATTTTTATGCTAATCAAATATAATTTTTTTAAATGAATGCAACTGTCCAGGTGCTCATTCCCATATCCGCGGCTTGGGTCTTGATGATGCTCTTGAAGCAAGGCAGGTCAGTTTCTACAACATTCACATGTTTATTGCAAATAACAGTGTACAAAATGAATAGCTGTGTCAGTTACTGTAATTTGCTCTATTGAAGGGTAATGCTTGAAAGGAATTAGCTTCATAAAACCTCTGATGGCACGTCATTGAAAACAAGTAGTTTTTAAATTGAAAACAACAATTAAGCTAATAACTAAAGATAACACAATTTTTCCTATACCAGTTAAATATGTATACTCAGTATCAGTAAATGTGGTTGTTTTGAAATAAATAAATTATTTTATACAAGATTTTTAGAATGGACAATTTACAACTACTCTCAGGTGCCAAACAAGCATCCAGGATGCTTTTGATTTTTTAATTTTATCTCCATCCCTTGTCCCCCAGGGATTGTTAGCCCCCCACCTCTCCCCCATTCATGTTTTTGGTGAGTGAAAGCTACACACTAAGTAAAATGAGTTATTAGTTCAGACAGAGCCTTTAATGACTACTAAAGAGGAAAAGAAAAGTTCTCCCAGACTTAAATCAGAACGATCATGTGCTCAAGCTTGAAGAATTTATCAAAAATTAGTGACATAAAACTATCTTGGATTGGAGCTGGGTTAATTGGTACATTTATTTGACTTTTCATTTGTTTTGCTAAAATCAATTTTGAACAGGTTTCTCAGGGAATGGTTGGCCAGGTGTCAGCACGAAGGGCTGCTGGAATAATTCTGGAAATGATCAAGGTAACATTTCTAATCAATAAGTTACACTCTTCTGCTGTACCTAATTCTGAACAGAAAGGGTGCTCTGGGTTCTCGCTGTTATAAACTTGGGACCTGGCCCCTTCCTCTGTTTGTCAATGTTTGTAACATGACAGAGAACTGCCATGTGACCAACTTCACAACTGATTTTGCCAAAAGTCTGCTTTTTAAGAAATTAATATATAATTCAAAAAACCGAGATCTATTGATTTACAAATTCCAAGTTACACCCTTCTATTAACTTTATTTACGTTGACTTAAATACCTTGAGACCAAGAACTAGCAATAAGTTGTTAATAATAGTTTTTTCATTGGATTTAAAATGAATTTTTACCTGATACGTTCATTCAATCAACACCTAGACTAGTTATGGATCATCCAGTCACTGAAAAAATGACTAGTAATCTATTTCAGAAAGAAAAAACAACTTACCAGTTGTTGAGTATTGCAATTGTTTTCAGGACAAACTAATGACAGTTGAGAGAAGTTTTGGATAATGATTTAGTTTTGTTGTAAGCATGTACATTATTAGTCTGTCTTTAATCTTTATCTTTTATTCCCTTTATATGTACAGAGAGGTAGATCAACTGTCTACCTGACTGGGTCTGAACAGGTCAAAGAAAAGCCTTGTTAGACTCTAAACCAACCCTCCAGGGTTCTCAAAATGTTGCAGAGGAGAAGGTTAAAGCTTGAGTGTAAGCGACTGGATGCCAAAGGAGCATGATTAGGCACTTTAGCTGTAACCCCTTTTTACTACTTAAAAGGGCTCCTGAGGCATGCATTGCCTTGCAAACCCCAGATTGCAGTGCCTCAAAGTTACCAAATACAATAAACAGTGCTATAATTTGTGTTAGATTTCATAAACTAAAAATAACTTCTTCAACAGAACCATGATATTTTTTGTTGAACACATGAAAGCTAACAGAACTTTTTTGGTAAAGATTAATTTTCTTCTGTGCTAGTTGGAAGTGGTTTTGCAACTTTTAGAGGCATCTAAATCACTGGAAGATGTGGCTCATTCAGCTGCCAGCTGGCTATTTTTGAGAAGCCTGCCCTCATGTGTAACTTCCATACTTGTTTGATTCAATCTTTTCTAAGAGTCAACAGCATTATTAGAATGTTTGGTTCTGTTCTTATGCTAGGAAGGGAAGATTGCAGGTCGAGCTGTTTTGATTGCAGGACAACCAGGAACTGGAAAAACTGCCATAGCAATGGGTTAGTGTCTGTTTTGTTGATTTCTTAGTGTAGAATCTTGATCACTAGGGTATCGTCATTCGAGGATACAGGAAACCTAAGGATTTAGAGAAGACTGAGCTGAGTACTGACATTGAGTTCATTGTGAATAAAATATTTTGAAATTGAAGTTTGACTTATTTTAAATGCAGAAAAATAGCATGAAATCCTCTTTTCAAGGCTAAAATGGGAGATTGACTTATACACTGAGTAGACTTACAGACCAAGAACTGTAGTTTTAAAATCAAGTTCTTCATATTAAAAAGTTTTTAAGGTTTTTTCAATTGAAAATTGAAATTTAACAGCAACAGCTACAATAACACCAGTTTATTATTCTCTGATTTTTTTATGTCTTAATACTGCAGAGTCAGTAATTAATAGCTCAGCTAGTCTAGGCCGACTGTCTTGGCGAACAATATTGATGAGAAACAAAACTGAAAAATGTGCTTTGTCAATATTATAAAAATTATGTACAATTTTGTCAAGTTAAAAAGGTTGCAAGACTGCGGGTAAAAGATTGCAGTGTAAATACATCTTCTAACAAAATCTGCTAATAGTGAAATCTTGCTATTTCTCTTGGGAACAAATGCAGCTTAAAAGATTTTAAATAGATCTGTTTGTTTAAACTCCATTTTAAATTTGGAATCATGTAAATTATGGCTTCTTTGAATTTTCATAGTTGTTTGGCAGTCTTCAGAGTGGTTTTGTTTCAATTGATAATCTATAGTTATAAAATTTCATCTAAAGGTATGGCACAGTCTCTAGGACCTGATACACCTTTTACAGCAGTTGCTGGTAGTGAGATATTTTCTCTGGAGATGAGTAAAACGGAGGCTTTGACTCAAGCATTCAGAAGATCTATTGGAGTCAGAATCAAGTATGAAGCTTTAAATAACATTCATGATAATTATTAGTCTGTGGAATTTTGATCAGTCTGCCTTAAGTTATTCTAATTAATTTAAATTATTGAGAAAAAAAAATTTAAATTGATCAACCCTTTCAGCCCCAAACATTACAAATCTTTTATTGGATGTTTTAATAACTCTCCCAACCAAACTGGTCAGGACCTATACTTTTCATGTTACCAGTGTAGGGTTTGTGGGGTTTTTTTTATCAGCAATAGCTTATTTGATTGATAAACAACATTTTTTCTCATAACCAAGTTTCTTTTTTGTGTGAGCTCTATTAGAAAAACATAGATCATAAAATTATATTCAGTAATCTGTGTTCAACTAATAGGTTAGTTTGGGAGTTGGTAAGTACTGTAGGTTAATGCCACTTTATTTTTTCTTGGTTGACACAAATTCTCTATTTATTTAATTCAGGGAAGAAACTGAAATCATTGAGGGAGAAGTTGTGGAAATTCAAATTGACAGGCCTGCTACTGGAACAGTTAGTTTGATTCTTATAATTTATCCTTAGTGAATGTAGTTGAAGTGAATAAAATAATATGGATGCTTGAATGTGGTAAATGGCAGAACACAGAATTTCTTTAGGCTATTTTAAATATCCTGTGTTTTTAAAGCAAACATTTTTAATAAATATTGTGATCCAAAGCTGTCACGAAGCAACTACTTCCATCCACCATTTTGTTTCAATCTCATTATCTACTATTCTGGAGGTAAACATTGTCTCATATCTACTATTTCTAAACCAATCAAATTGTGCGAGGCTGAGCTGGTATATACTAATAAAGATTATTGTATTGTATCAATATTGTACCCCAGATTTGAAACGCAATTTTTTTTTGTTTCTCTACACTTTGTGCTAAAGCAAAAAATGTAAAGTTCAGGTCTTGGAAAAGTAATTCTAATAGATCTACCCAACTTGCAGGAGATCTTCTGGAACTGTGTTTTCTTTCATTAATGTAGTAAATGGTTGACATTATAATTATCACTACAGTGTAAAGTATTGTAATTAAAAGCTTAACGCACCTTGTCATAGGGTGCAAAAACTGGCAAACTTACTTTGAAAACAACTGAAATGGAGACAATTTATGATCTGGGAACCAAGATGATAGAATCGCTTACAAAGGAAAAGGTTGTTGCTGGGTGAGTAGCTGAAAATTTTTTATCACTGTTTGCAAAAAATTTTAAATTCTATAGCTTTTTTGTCTTTCACTGCAGCATGGATTCTATGAGATTGCCTGACCCATGTATGCGCATGACCAGTGTTTTTTGGACACTAACAAGCTAAGCCGAAAATTTTAAACGCTCAGGAAATTTGCAAATTTTTGGATAGTTTTGGTTGGTTAATAGTCTAAGAATTAGCAAGGAGAGAGCCTTGAGCAGTTATGGCTTTGTAAATTCTAAATGCAGTTTACGTATACCTTTGGGGGGAGGGGATGGGTGGGGGTGCTCTCAAAAAGCATGCAGTAGCATTTGGCTTTGCTCTTATGGCTTCAGACAGTTGACCTTTGCATCTTCTTGGATAAGGACATTAAATCATGTGCCCTCAAAGGCCAATAATTGGGTTGTCAAACCTGTTGGATTTCCCGACTACCCAAGAGTAGGGAAGACTAAAAACTGTTGAGACTTGATGGGATTTGTTCATTGGCCACCACAATAAACTAGATAAAAAAAAATTAAATAGAATTAAGAAACCTAGTTGTATTGGCTGGGATGAAATGACTAGTTTTGGATTAAGGTGACTATGACTTAGGATGAAACGACTTGTCCACCTTTGATAATTTTACTTGTAGTTGAAACAATTGTTTCTTTTATTGTGACAGTGATATAATCACAATTGACAAAGCCACTGGAAAAGTGTCCAAGCTGGGAAGGTCGTTCACTAGAGCCAGGGACTATGATGCTATGGGACCACAGGTAATGTTTGTTGGTGATAAAATTATAACAATAGACATGTAAAATTTAGGTATAAAAACTTTTTTGGTGTTTATAAAAATACACAAGCATTTTTTATCATTTTGATCATCATCAAATGTAAAGGGCAGTCCACAAACTTAAAAATTGGCAGCTGGAAAAATTATAACCTAACTTATTTTTTACCTAATAATATTCTTGTCTTTAGCATTTGCATTAATTTTATAATTTCTAGTATATACTATACACTTATGTATATAGACCCCAGGGAAACAGTTAGTCTTGTTTTCCCGAGAGTCCCGATGTTTCTCGAGAAGAAGAATTTTGTTATATAATGTTTAGACTTTCCCTCAAAAAATCATAAAGCAAAGATAAACAAACAAAGGCGGCAACCTTGGTGAGTAGGTAAAAACTGCACAGTTATATCCCGATCAGAATTGAACTTTGGATTTGATTCTGAAGGGGCATGTGACCATGAACTAACCAATCACAGTATAATTGTTTTGTTGAGTGAAAGTCTAAGTGTATAACTGCAATACTTGCTATTTCTGCAGACCAAGTTTGTTCAATGTCCAGAAGGAGAGCTGCAGAAGCGAAAAGAAGTTGTTCATACAGTGACGCTTCACGAGATAGATGTCATTAACAGCAGGTCACAGGGTTTCTTGGCTCTCTTCTCAGGTTGGTTACGTTGCTACAGCTCTAGTTTACAGCTGGTAATAATAACTTGATAATAATTATATGATAATAATAATAATAATAATAATAATAATAATAATAATAATAACAACAATAATAAAAATAATGCATTACTTGTATTGTGCATTTCACATTTGAATAATTATGATCAAATGGGTGTTACATTTACTACAAATTAAAAACATTGTAAAGTGACATAAAATTAATATGAGACAAAGCTTACTGTATGATGGCATAAAATTATCAACCGCCTTGCAAAAAGAAAAAGGAAATGCCTAACTTAAAAAGAATATATATAAATTAATGTAAACAGGACATTTCAGACCCTCTGGCATTACAGTGAAAAAGCTGATAGGAGTGAGAATTGTATAAAAGAATACAGTAAGACACTTGTTGAGATTTTTATTTTTCCTTAGACAAACCCAGTTGTTCGAAGACCGATTAGCACTCTCAAGGTTAAAATTTTAACCTCCCTTTTGGTTTCCAGCCTTACAGAGACTGATCTGAACTGACAGTTTTTTTTCTGTTTAAAATTTAAGCTGTGTTTTATAAGAACTGTTAATCTCCTCAAATAAGAAATTACTGTTTCAGTTTTGGCTTAACCCTGGGTTAAAGTTAAACAGCCTTTGAACAACCCAGCCCAGAAACATTTTAGTTGTAATCGATTACTACTCTCTAAGTCAATTGAAACAGGTAAATGCAGATAAGGATTAATTTTCACTCATATGCCAATTAGAATCAAGTTATCCTTGCTGGTTGCATGATCAACCCTTCAATAGTGAACACTTGAAATGGGTTCCTGGACAAACGTCAACAAATTCTCGATGCATTTAAAGAATAATAATTTACGTGTATTCTTTCTGTTACTGTTATTCATTGTACATACTCAATCACATATTTTGATAATAATGGCAAGTTGACATCACTATGTCAGTTTTAAAGCGTTAAGTTTTATGTCAAATTAAAGTTTTTAAAACCAAACATCTCGCTACCTGAAATTTGTCGAGCAAATGCGTACATTTAAATTAATACTAAGGATGAGATTATGAGCATAAAAGTTTGAGGCGCTTACAAAACCAACTTGCTTCAGGTGACACTGGTGAGATTAAGGGAGAAGTCAGAGAACAAATAAACACAAAAGTTGCAGAATGGAGAGAAGAAGGGAAAGCAGACATCGTGCCTGGAGTAAGATACTTGACTCTTCTACTATAAACAGCTGTAGTTTGTTAGTCTTTACCTTAATTTATGGTTTATAGTTTTCACAACTCTTGGGTAGACGGAACAACCCAGTTATAGGACTCTGAAGGCCTACGGTTTATTAAGCCTGCATAACAAGAATTTTACAAAACACTTTGGACGTGCGGGAAATCGGGGCAAGCATTACTGCATTTTTTGCTCACTTCCATTTCCACACATCAATTAAACTCCTGTTAAGTATGGGGCCGAGTAAAATTAAGGATTAATTCCACAAAGATTTTCAACTTTTTCCAAAATTTGGATAAAATTGAAAACACCAGTGATATTGATCCTAAATTTTACGAGGAACCAGGCAATAACATGTTTATGACATTGAGGGCAAAATTCTTCATTCTTCGTGGGATCCCACGAGAAAGTGTTGCATAACGCAACTCATTTCTCCCAATTGAAACAAAATCTTTGCAACCTCTGAAAGCATTCGGAAATTTTCGAAAGAGGTTTGAAATCGTTTCTAAGGCATTTTTATGATTTTTAAAAAAAAGTCGGAAAATCTTCGGAGGTGTTCGGAAACGTTCGGAAATCTTTGGAAATTTGCGAAATTCTTCGGAAAATGTTTCCTAAAGCATTTTTGAGACTTTTCGAAATTTTCGGAAAATCTTCGGAAATTTTCGGAAGTGTACCAGCGACCAATCAGCGCTAAGTAATTTTACCCTCTATGTCTATGTTATGAGCAGGCTAAAGGTTTAAGGCCTTATCCAAGAAGACAAAATGGTCAAACCGTTTTTTGGAGTTGAACCCGTGCCTCACGCACAACAGACTGGCGCCTTGCTAACTTGGCGAACCAGGCGTATATCCTGAGTGGTTTGTTCAGTCTACTTGGAGCCACCAGTTCAGTGCTAACTAGTCTGGTTTTTCGGCTTGATCTTAGTCTTCATGTGCTAGATTTTTTTCCAACTATTGTTTAGTAAAGATTGCCAGCGTGCAGGTAATAGAAACCTTAAGCACTAGACGTCCGTGTTTCCACGGAGGCCAACTGGAGATCAAATATCAGTAGTTTACACGTGCTTGCACGCGTCATGCGGTCGTAGTGATGGTCAAGGAGGTGAAAAGCATCTTGGTGGCCTCTGTGACGATCACCACTACCACATATCGTGTGCAAGTACGCGTCAACTACTGATATTTGATTTTCGGTTAGCTTCTGTGGTTATACGAAGGTCTCTATTGACCTTTTCAGTCCCAGTTTGTCCCAACTACAGAGAACCTTACTTTTTATGGAACTTTGGGAAGTATAATTTAATATTTCTCTTTGTTTGATAAATTCCAATTTTCTCATTACCAGTTGTCTTATTTTGTATGTGTAATGGAAGAAGAAGTTAGATAGTGATTACTGACTGGAAACTGAGGACAAAAACAACGACATAACTTTTTTTATCCTCGGTTAGGCGGCTAGCTTGCAATACACAATGCCAGTGCGCCGAGAAATATTCTATATTACTTAGGTACGCAGGGGGTAACCATTTATAGCTTTAAAATCATTAACTTGAACGTCCTGTATTCTGCGTTCATAGAGAATATAGCCGATTTGATCACACGCATAAAGCATGAACCAGTTCTATGCTTCTTCTCTCAGGTTCTATTCATTGATGAAGTTCACATGTTGGATATTGAGTGCTTCTCCTTTCTTAACCGCGCACTGGAGAATGACATGGCACCAGTTCTGATAATGGCCACCAACAGAGGAATAACAAAGTAAGTTATTCTCTAGTCACTACAAATATCTTCCTGCTGAATTTTTAAGTATAAAGACAAAGTTCTCCCAACGAGTTTCCATACTTTTTTTGTAACCAGTTTGGGAGAATTCCGCTCTTCATCTTCAATTCCTTACTCTAGTGTGATCAATTCCCATTTTCTCATTACAAAATGAGTTATTTTGTGGTTATTATGTAAGAAGAAGATTGATGTTCAAAAACTGGCTTGAGCTGAAAGAGTTTTGAAAAACAGTTGTTAACTGATAATTTCTTCAAATCAGAATCCGAGGTACAAACTACAAAAGCCCCCACGGGATCCCCATAGATTTGTTGGACCGTCTTTTAATTATCTCAACAAGTCCGTACGAAGAGAAAGATCTACGACAGATCTTGTCTATTAGGTAAGTAATTATTGCATGCATACGTGAAGGTTTGTTTTACTGCTTTTAGTTAAACCTGTTGTCTAAAGAAGTCGGAGTTTTACATGTTTATTAGTTCATTTTTTAGTTTAAAATTATATTTAGTAAACAGTTTAAGTCGTACGTCGTGGAAAAACTAGAGTATACGTTGGCGTTTCGGACCGTAGTCGTTCGTCGGATTATAATGATGATAATGATGTTGATGATGATGATGATGATGATGACTCTAAATATAATAATAATAATAAATAACAATAATAAATAGCATTTATATAGCGCCCTTTCAATATGTAGATGATCAAAGGAGCTTTACAATGATTTACAGTTGACTTTGGTATTGAGGGTCTTAGTTCGTCCGCTATACACAGCTGGCATTAATATTCATTAAGAGCTGCACTCAGCTAGTAGACGATAGACCACGACACCGGGATCATCCTAATCTTTTTTGAAAAGTGTTATGGGTTCTTTTAAGTCCGCCAATAGGAGAATGAGAGACTGGGCCCGTACGGTTTAACGTCCTTATCCGAAAAGACGCATAGATGTAATCTGAGCAAAAACAGCACCTTCTCCTCTGTTATGTTAAAACCCCAAGTGAAAGTCCGACACTTGGAATCGAACCCGGGCCTCCCGCACGAAAGACTTGCGCCTAACCAACTGGGCTAACCAGGCGGCGGTTCAAACATACCTACTATTTTTCTTTACTTTCAGTTCTGATGTAGGTTTTGCAATGTAAACCGAAATATTACATAGTTTTAACAATAATGTAAATTGCTAGCAGTGCCAAGCTGTCCACAAACGCCCAAGCTCCTAATATTTCTAGTGTTTGAATACAGGCCTAGTTCCTTCTGACCCAAGAGACCTTAGTGTCATTTTACTGGCTGTTCTTATAACATAAACACGTATGTACAATACTATGGATTTTAACATTTCGAGCAAGATCCTGAAAGCATTACGCTTACATCATTAAACTTTCGTGGCCTTCGGCCGAGAGAAGCGTAAGTTTCTACTTTGCTTGAACTGGTTTTATGAACCGGTTTGTACTGAATCGGTTTGCGTTGCAAAAAAAAGCGAGGTGGCCACGCATTTGTTCGAAGAGATTGTTTCTGGTAAAATTTTACCGATTATTTTAAGTATTTTGAGTCCATGTACGCATACATTTGAAATCTTTTAAACAAATTGGGAATTCCGTGAATTCTTTAACGTCCATGCCTTTCTCCGTAACGTGTCTTTTCGTGCGTAACGCTGCATTAATTTGTTTGTCGGTCGTGGCTAGCTAAATAATAAACAATTTATCTCAAGTCGCATTTCATGCCTTGGCTAAAAGCCACGTTTGATTAGAACACATAGCAATGCGACCTTTCTGTCATTGTTATTGTCACCAGGTGTGAAGAGGAAGATGTAGAGATGTCAGAGGATGCTCTTGTAGTGCTAACCAAGATCGGTCAGGAGACTTCGCTCCGATACGCCATACAACTGATAACTGCTGCTAACCTCAACTGTAGAAAAAGAAAGGTGAGGTGACGTGTTATAACCCAGTCATTAAGGTTACTGAGAACCTTCGCAGTACGTCCTCAAAAAAACCAATTAGTGAACGACTTAAAAGATTAATCAAACTATATCAACCTTATATCGTTAGTTGTAAAGCTTATATAACGGACTAGCAGGCTGTTGTGATAAAAAGTGACGTTTTATAAAAATGTTTTTCCCCTAAAAGCTCGATTTAATCTTTTAGTGTGCCATTTGAACGAGTTAACGCCGCCGAACTTCTGGCCCTTTACTCCCAAGTCACACATCGTTGTTTTTCTTAAAGATGCTTCTTAAAAGCCGTGTCTACTTTATTTTTTAGAGCGTGAAAACGCTATAAAATTTAAACCTGTCGCGCGAAAAATGCGCTAGAGTAAAAAATAAGTTAAGAAAAAAATCCCAAGGCACGGTTTTGCTCTTTGGTGACTTATCCAGAACTTTGGTTCTTTCCGTGAAAGCCCTCGGGATACCGAGGAGGATGTAAAAATTATCGGGAATTGATGGTATTGCCGATTATTTATCTGCGTGAAATGGTCAGTGACTGAGTATTTTGACCGCAAATGGGACCTTGGAAGTGACGTCACTGGGTCTAGATATCTTTATTTTGATATAACGCTCTAAACATTTACGAGCATCGTGTACTGCTGTGTGTTTTCAGGGTACCGAGGTGTCTGTGGATGATATCAAGAGGGTGTACTCTCTCTTTTTGGATGAGTCCCGATCGTCGCAGTTCTTAAAGGAATACCACCAAGAGTTCATGTTTAGTGAAGATACTGAAGATAGTAACGAGCCCGGCACGGAAACCATGGAAACAGAAACTTCTTGATTAAATAATTTATTCTGTCATTTGATACGTCAGAAATAGGAAGGAGGATTGCCCTATTGTGTCACTATAGTGCGCTTTGCAGTGAACCTTTGGTTACAGGAAGCGCCCACACTAAGCGATTTCACGGGTGATGCTTTTATATGGACTGCCACAAATCTTTAATACATGAGCGTGGTCGTATGTTATGCAGGATAAAACAGGGAGCTCAAGCAACAAGAACGACAACCTCGTCGAAAACGGCAAAAAACAATAGTGAATACAATAGCTGCACGTTGGAATGCAACATGTGGGCCATCTGCACACCATCGTCTTAAAACTCTCAATTCTAAAGTTTTTGCGACTACGAGAAAACGACCTACAATAGTTTTTTCAGTCTTCATCCTCCTTTAAGAAAACACTTTCATCTTTTTCTATTCACAAAGCGTAACTCGGACAAAATAGAAAGCAAACTGGCCATACGTTATTGAAAAGGGCAAACAAGACGTAAGTTTTTTATTAACCGTCGTCGTTCTTGTTACTTAAGCTCCCTTATGCAAACTCGAAAACGTTTCGTTGTGGACACTGCCTTGATAACTTTGAATAAAATATTGCTGAAAATGTTATGCTGACCTTGCAACTCTGTTATACGTGAAGTTGGTAGATGTGTGTCTTTCATTCCTTCGTATATTTTATTTTTAAATAGAGGACTGTGATACTTGCATCTATTGACACAAACTTTATCTCTATGGATTATCGTTTGTTTTTTTAGGCTTAATTTTTGCCCATTTGTTGTGAGAAATTATCGGCTTCTTGCTAAGGTTTATCAAAGAGATTTGTCACTAAAAAATTACAGGTTCTTCCCATGTTTGTTTGATGCTCAAAGAGTAGTAGTGGCTTGAGTTAATAGTAAACGGATAATGTACTATTGCTGAAGCTAATTCTTAGGTTATAACTTAATAAAGAAAAGTTTGGTTTTGGCGTAAATAAGTTTATTCTAAATTTACTGTTTTTTCCACATCCGAATTGGTACCTGTGTTTTGCACGAGTTTAATGCTTCGGCCCCTTGTTTTCATAGTTTTTCCCAGCCCCCAAGTAGTTGATTCAACGAAAAGTCAGGCTGATAAATGGCTATAAAATACCTTGAATTAAAAGAGACGAACTAATGTCCTTGGAGGGTACGAAAAAACCCTCCTTTCTCGAGCCTAAGTGGCTCTTTGGCCGGCGCTTATCTCAGTCCGTTTTCCTTAGTGTTAAGCGGACGAGAGTCTTTGACTCTCCCTGGACAGGACACTAATCTATCGCAGGTTAGCCCCCAGCAGAACTAGTACTAATTTATAATGCTGAGTTGGCTGGAACAAAGTCAAGTAAGTGTCTTGTTCAAGGACGCAACACAGCGGTCTGACCGGGGTTCGAACTCGCGACCCAAGGAATACGAGTCGAACACGCTAACCACTGGGACCTTGGAGGGGAAATAGGAAGGAAAAAATTTTTTTTTTAAATTTCAGAGACAGTGTGAAAATACTAATAAAGTTCTATATACCGAAAATTTGGAATTGTTTCTGCAGTTAAGTAAAAAGAGAAACTAACAGCAAAGAAAGATTTTTCGGGGAAGTTACATTTGGATCTCTGAGGAAACAGTTGTCATTCCTAATTAATGAAGTAATGATTTTACGCGTTCGTTAAAAATTTTTGTTACTTATTAATTCAGTTTACTAGACTGCGAGCAGTCTCTACTATTTTCTCTTTAGTTCGTCGAAGCCCCCCATTTTTTATCGCGTCCGCCATCTTGATTTACCGGCCTCGACCAAGTTGAGAGGGAAAATAGGCCGGACTGCATGCTTGTAGCGTCCAGCTGTTTACCAGTTATTTGTCATTTGCCATAACACAACCAACGTTGATATTGAACAGGTCCTCATAGTCATCGTCATTGTCTGTGGAGAGTCTGTTGTATCCAACAACGTTCGTTGCAGTGACTATATAGCAGGGTATAACAACTGCAACCTTAAAAACTCACTCGGCTAGGCTGTTTTTTTAAAGAGAAAAAAGTTATAGGAACAAGAACTGAGAATTGTTCAAAAGATTAGCTGAGAATCGACAAAAACATAGGTGCTGATTACTGAGATCTGTGCAATCACGATCAGATGAAAAAGAAATTAATAAAAAATGATATGCCGCCAAAAATACAATGAAGACAAAGAAATATGGAGGCAAACAATGTTATTTGAAAAAGTGAAAACACACTGCAAAAACGGCCTGCTTTTAGAGGCTACAAGTCGGCTGCCGAGAATCTGAAATCTTGTGAGTTAAATACGTAGGTTTATCTTGGAATGACGTAGGGTGGGAGTCCGGCGGAATCCAGGGGGTCAGAATCCGGAATCCAAGGCCCCTGTGGGTTCTGTAACTCATTCATTATTTCCCGCCACTGGCGCGCGCGGGCGGCTTGATTTTCCCGCCATTTTCAAACTGGACAAATGACCAACCGTATGAAGAACGCATGCGCATATAGACCAAATACATGAAAATGGCGGCGTTTGTTTGTTAGTTACCGGCGAAAAATTGGAATGCAAAAGCAGTTGCATGAACCGCGATTGTATTGTGTTAGGACATAAAAGAGTGGAGTGGTAATCGTTTGCAGTTAAAAGGAACAGTTTTACCAAAATGGCTAACTCGAAGCAACCAAAATACAGTAAGTTTAAGCAGTTGCGAAATATGCCGTGACTTAAAAATCTGTTTATAGTCCAGATACAAATTACCTGGCTGTAAAATCAAACTCTTTTCAAACTTCATTCAGTTTTAAACCCCAAAAACTTATTATGAACACAGAAAATGCAGTTGGTTGCTGTAAAATTGATATTACTTACGGGCATTTTCCACTTTAATATTGTACGCTTGTTTTAAAAAAAAATAAACTTCTCTATTTTTCTGTATGTTATGCATGAATTGTTTTGTTTTTAATTGTTCTATATTTTGAAACTGTAAAAATGCCAGCAATGAAGCCAATGGAGGGTGTAATTTTTTTTAATTTGTCGGCAAACGACTCCTAGTTATGATTAACTCTTGAAGTTCTCCCGTTTTGACGATCGCAGTGCATTGGTACATTATGATGGAGTCTTAGGTCTGATGTAGCAAGAAAAATAACCTTCAACTTCAAGAACTTCTTCCTCGCTAGGATGAAAAAATCTGATACTTTGTAGACAATTCATATTTCTATAATTCTATTTTGTACCCTCAGTTGAAAGGCGTCTCGGCTATCAGTTTTTAGTTTCGGTTTATAAACAAAGACAAAATTTGAGATTTTAAATTCGTTTAAATTATGTTATGTTGAATACAATAAGTTTTTGACTCGGCTGTTAGTTACCTCATGTTTATCGTTTGCAAATTCGAAGTATTGAGTTTATTCACGACCCTTGCAAGTTGATTGTATGCTTTTGTGCAAAAGATTTTGATAATTGAGCTTGTAGTTGTAGATCATGAGCCGAAGACCTTACAAAAGGTAAACCGTTAAGATTGACTTGTCTGCCGCGAAAACTACTTTAGTTTATGTATCATGATTTGTTCTGACGCTACGGAAAGTAATTCTATAAGATGCTTTACAAAAAGAACGTAACAAATAGAAAAAGAGAAAAACTCGCTTTACTTTTTTTGAAAGGCAACTTCGACAATGCATTTCCGAATAAGTGCCATTTTCGATCGATTTGCGTAAGTTGCAAGATAGCTTTTTCAATATTAAATTAAAGGGAAATGGATTGGACTTTGATTAGAGTACGTGATTAAAACGAAAACTTTGCTTCTTACTCATCATTGACGGATGCCAATTTCATTCGATCAACTGTTGTTACTGAACACTTTTTTGTTTATTTTTATGGAAAATTGACCGAAACTGAAAATATGGCTACAGGCACCACCTTCTTCAAAAGTTTCGACGTTTTACCAATCGTATTATTTTTAACTTTTTAATATAATACAAAATCGATTAATTTGCTCATTCAAATGACCATTGAAGCAAATCCGCTGAACAAGTAGCTACATCATTTGTGTTTCGTTATTTACATCATGGTCATCGTATCATGATAATCATCACCATCACTGTGCTTATAAATCCTCATCGTAATCGTCATCATTATCCAAGTTCACCATTATCATCACCATCACCATCACCATCATCTTTATTCTAATCCTCATCATAGTCATCATCATTATCCCAATTCACCATTATCATTACCATCATCATCACATCCTTATCCTCCAGGTCATCATAACCATCATCATTTTCGCTGTTCACCATTATCATCACCATCATCGTCATTATCATCACCACCATCATCGTCATTGTCATCATCATCCAGTCATCATCATCATCATCATCGTCATTATCATGATCACCATCATCCGGTTTGTCATCGTCTTCATTAAATCACTGTCGTTATTAGCAAATTACATTTTACACTATAAACAGGTGATTAACTGCGTTGCATTTCGACTAGGTTTTGACTTGTGGACTTCAACGTCAAATTCAGCTGGACGGTTTGGTTCTACCTCGAGTAGCTCTTTCCTAAGCGCTGGTCCAGGGACAGGTTTAGCGGCTAGGCCACATCTGGAAGGCCCCCTTCCTTCCTCTACCACTGAGCCAAGGACCGGTTCAAGCCGCAGTCATGTTTCTAGCATGGGATATTTGAGGACCCCCAGTACATCGCTTAGCTCAGCGAGAAAGACTCCTTCCTCGCGAAACACCCCTAGCCTGGCTGGAGCTACACCTGCTGCGTACAACTCTTCAGTTATAGTTGGTAAGGCATTGTTTAACATTTTTTTTATTGAAAAGGAGATTTTTAAAAGTATCCCTCCAAGTTAACAAGAGGATTGTCGAATACATGTATACACTTCTAAATCTAAATCTAAACAAGTAATCCACAAAGGGAAAAACCCATCACCGTGGATGTAACTTCAAATATTTTGATTTTGCAAGCCTCCCCCCACCCCTCTTCTCCCCTCTTTCTCCTTCCCTACCAACCCCGGAATTGCCAAAAAATTGCATTTGGTTTATAACGTACAACAGCTATAGTCAATTTTTTGTGCGTTATGGCGCATTTTACGGGCTAAAATGGAAAAATGTATTTTAGCCCGCTGAAACAAAATAACGAGAAGTGCAAGCCAAAA